>JAMKPZ010000038.1:0-93198 GCA_024699675.1 Amphibolis antarctica
CTTACGTCTCTTGGGAAAACGTACGGGGACCGTCGGGTTGTACATGTTCGTACACCCAAACGGCCGCCGCCGACATCCTTGCCGGTGGCGTCGTCCCAGAAACTTTTCTGGGGCATTGGGAGAGTAGACTTACGTCTCTTGGGAAAACGTACGGGGACCGTCGGGTTGTACATGTTCGTACACCCAAACGGCCGCCGCCGACATCCTTGCCGGTGGCGTCGTCCCAGAAACTTTTCTGGGGCATTGGGAGAGTAGACTTACGTCTCTTGGGAAAACGTACGGGGACCGTCGGGTTGTACATGTTCGTACACCCAAACGGCCGCCGCCGACATCCTTGCCGGTGGCGTCGTCCCAGAAACTTTTCTGGGGCATTGGGAGAGTAGACTTACGTCTCTTGGGAAAACGTACGGGGACCGTCGGGTTGTACATGTTCGTACACCCAAACGGCCGCCGCCGACATCCTTGCCGGTGGCGTCGTCCCAGAAACTTTTCTGGGGCATTGGGAGAGTAGACTTACGTCTCTTGGGAAAACGTACGGGGACCGTCGGGTTGTACATGTTCGTACACTTGAACGGCCACCGTCGGCATCCTTGCCGATGGCGTCGTCCCGGAAACCTTTTCGGGACCTCAAGAAGGACCCGTAGAGAGCAAATAAAAATTCGTAAAGCCTACTGGGAAACTTGGGGTTTCCACGTAAAAAGACCCGATAGAAGGGTCACGAGTGAATTGAGCTCGACCGGGCCAGGTGGAATAACCCGGCCAGGAGGGCGGCCACCGGTACCTTCGGACGTGTTTCCGTAGGAATGATACCCGAGTCTGTCCTCTGACTGTTCCCTTGCACAGGGAAGGCGTTATGCGGTCGGGGCTCAACGAAACGTCGTAAAAACATACATAAAACGGCGAGGGTGGAAGGACTTACCTGTAGGGGGGTCGTCGACGGGGATCGGAAGTCCTCGCTCTGGCACGGCGAAAAGGCGTTGGGGCCCCGAGCTGCTTTTCTCCTTCGGAACCGGTGGACGATCGTTTCTCCCGAGGGTGTTGGCCTTCTTCCCGAAAATTCAAGCCTTTCGGAAATCCTTCGCTCCTCCAAATCTAGCCTCTTTCGATGTGGGCGGGGGGGCTCTCCTTTTATAAGGGGTTGCCTTCCTTCTTTGGGGGCACCCGAAGATGGAAGGCGGCGTGATTCGGGTTTGATTATGCGGTCCGCATAATTGACGGATTTGTGAGATTTACGTGGTTAAATCCCAGTGTATTTCTCAAATTGATTCGGCCTACCTTCTTGGGTAGCGAACCGGTAGCTGCTACATGGCAGGTGGAAGCCGGCTGGTCCCCCGAACATTCGCACGAAAATGTGGTTTTCGGGATTCGGGTGCCGCTGGCAAGCCGGCTCCATCCTCCCAACTTTTCACCAAATGTGGGTTTTTAGGGGTCCGGGTGCCACTTCCTTGAAGCGGCTTGCCGGTGGCAAGCTGGCTCCATCCCCCCAACTTTTCACCAAATGTGGGTTTTTAGGGGTTCGAGTGCCGCTTCCTTGAAGCGGCTTGCCAGCGGCAAGCCGACTCCATCCCTCCAACTTTTCACCAAATGTGGGTTTTTGGGGGTCCGGGTGCTGCTTCCTTGAAGCAGCTTGCCGGCGGCAAGCCGGCTCCATCCCCCCAACTTTTCACCAAATGTGGGTTTTTGGGGGTCTGGGTGCCGCTTCTTTGAAGCAGCTTGCCTGCGGCAAGTCGGCTCTGTCCCCCCCAACTTTTTACCAAGTGTGGGTTTTTGGGGGTCCGGGTGCCGCTTCCTTGAAGCAGCTTGCAGGCGGCAAGCCGGCTCTATCCCCCAACTTTTCACTAAATGTGGGTTTTTGGGGCTCCGGGTGCCGCTTCCTTGAAGCAGCTTGCCGACGGCAAGCCGGCTCCATCCCCCCCAACTTTTTACCAAGTGTGGGTTTTTGGGGGTCCGGGTGCCGCTTCCTTGAAGCGGCTTGCCCACGGCAAGCCGGCTCTATCCCCCCTTTAAGCATGGGGTCAACAAGAAGGGATGGTGGCAACAATGACAGTCCCGTCTTTCGTCTACTTCTCAGATTTGGACCTCTCACCAGCTGGGACTGATCACAACCTATCCTTGTACATCCAGGTATAGTAGAAGGACCTGTGCATCCCCATGGTCATGATTGACGATGGATCAGGGCTAAACTTCTGCCCATTACAGGTCCTGCACAAGTTGGCGATGAAATAAGAAGACTTGCTTCCCATAGACTGAGTAATGACCTTTTACCTTCCACCCTTCACAGGATGCTCAAATTCCTGTGGAAGGGAGAAGTCATTGTTATACTAGCTAAAAATTACTATCATCAGGGACAGTTCGTGGCCGCCATAGCATCCTCCGGGTCACAGTGCCCAACACCTGAGTCGGCTGTCGCCACCTCACCACCCGCCCACCAAAACCCAGCTGCCTTTGACTATTTGTCTAGGCGCATGGAGCCTTGGGAGGACAACTCGCAGCTAGACTAGGAGCCGGAAGACAGTTTGCTGTAGTTGTTTGGAGAGTCTCTGGCAAGTAGCGAAGGGCCGACCCTTCGCCAACCTCCCTCACCATCATCCATCCCACGGGGAGGAGCTTTGGGAATGGACACTTCGTCTGACTAGTTCATACAAGGAAAGGGGACAACAAGGTGCGCTCCTTCCCCCTCTCCTTCAACTTAGCGCCACAACACCCACCTAATGACCAGGGTGGGGATCCTCCAGGCTTGTAGGTCATCAAAGTCAAGAGATAAGCCTAATGGCTTCTAGGCGACTCATGCCAGAACCCGCACCTTCAACAATAGGGCTTGGCATCCCAAACATAAGTTTGTCGGCAGTTGCGTCCTCAGCAGCCACCGACTTGGCAACCCGACCAAGTCGATAGAGGCTTGGCCATCATACCAAGTGTCTCGCTCAACACAAGGTACAGCTGGGAACCATCCGGTTGCCAGTACTATCATCCGGCTGCCGTCAACCCTCCGCAGGGGTGTCGCATTATGGAGTTGGGATAGCTAGCCTGCTCAATCTAGGTAACACCCTCTACCAGTAGAACACTAGCCAACATCGCAGGGAAGAACTAGGGGCATTCTACCCCTCCCCAACCACAGTCACTCAGACAGGTGAACGTGACCAACTCGTTGTGCCCTCGTTTAAGAATCTATCTGGTTTCCACCTCCTATCTACCTGGCAGCCGGTTCCTCCAACCGGGGTAGAACTAGGGGCATTCTGGCCCTCCCCCTCTTCATGAGCCAGGCGGCAAGAGCAGTAGACTTAGTCCGACGGCCTCACACCTCAAGTAGGCGTGTGCTACAAATCTGTTGCCTTCTCCTCCAGAGCCTTCCCGGGGTTCATGGTCATCCCTAACCGGCAGCCGGTATACCTACCCGACACCCAGCCAGGTGACCACAGATGTAGCTCCCACTAGGTCCACCATCCAGCACCCTTTCAGCTTGAGGGTCAGCAATCAGTGGAGGACCTTGACGGCTCCCACCTGCAAGATCAAGAACTTGAAGAGGTCAGTCCATGGGTCCAACCGCCCAAGTCCACCGGTATAACCTCTACTGATGAAGTTGAACTTGTAAACCTTGGGGATGAATAGCATTGAAAAGAAACAAAAATTAGCAAAGAGGTAATCGAGCCTTACCGGCAACAACTCCTCACACTCCTGTGAGAATTCGTGGAGGTATTTGCTTGGTTTGGATGAATGAGTAGCAGTCCACCGACTGCCTCTCAAATGGGAGGCTCACCCTGTGAAGCAGAAAGCTCAACGGATGAGACAGGAATGGGCCAAGAAGCTAAAATAGGAAGTTCACAAGTAGTTGAACGTCTGGTTCCTCTAGCCAGTGTTCTACTTGGAATGGGTGGTAAACATGGTGCCCGTACCAAAGAAAGACGGACGGGTACGCATGTGTGTCGACTATCGCGACCTCAATAAGGCTAGTCCCAAGGATGACTTCCCACTACCACACATAGATGTCTTGGTAGATGACGCCGCCAAGTATGGGGTGTACTCTTTCATGGATGGATTCTCCGGCTACAACCAAATCCTCATGGTGGAGGAAGACAAGGAGAAGACCGCATTCACGACCCCCTAGGGCGTCTTTTATTACAGGGTGATGCCATTCGGGCTCAAAAATGCTGGTGCTACCTACCAAAGAGCCATGACCACCCTTTTCCATGACATGATGCACAAAGAAGTTGAAGTCTACGTCGACGATATGGTAGTAAAGGCGCACACACATCAGCAACATCTCATGCACTTGAGAAGATTATTTGAGTGCCTAAGGAAGTACAAGCTTAGGTTAAACTCATCAAAATCAACGTTCGGGGCCACCACTGGAAAGCTCCTGGGCTTTGTCATCAAGCGGGGGATTGAGGTGGATCCTGACAAGGCAAAGGCAATATTAGATATGCCTCCCCCACAGATAGAGCAGCAGGTTCGAAGCTTATTGGGAAGACTATAATACATCGAGCGCTTCATCTCGTGCCTTACACTGACTTGCGAGCCCTTCTTCAAACTGCTGAAGAAAAATGCTAGCTTTGCATGGACAGCAGAATGCCAAGTTGCCTTCGACCACATCAAGCGGCAGTTGTCCCAGTCGTTGGTTCTCGTGCCGCCTCATCCTAGACAGCCGCTCTTCTTGTACCTGTCTATCACGGCTTCTTCCATGGGTGCCGTGTTAGGCTAGCATGACACCACCGTCAGAGTTGAGTAGGCCATATACTACCTTAGTAAGAAATTCACTGAGGTAGAAGAACGGTATGAACTGATAGAAAAATACTGCCTCTCGTTGGTTTGGACGGTGAAAAGGATACAACACTACCTGGTGGTCTACCTAGTTCTATTGCTCAGCCGCCTCGACCCCCTGCGCTACCTCTTTAACCAATCGGCCTTAGTAGTAGGTGCGTAAAATGGTAGATGCTCCTCACCGAGTTTGACATCCGGTACGTTTCTCAGAAATCCATGAAGGCCCAAGCCATGGACGACTAGTTGGCACACCAACCCCTGTCAAATTATCAGCTGTTGGAGGACTCATTCCTAGATGAGCCTGTCTTCACCATAAGCGAGCCGGATCCAGACCAACCAGATCTGGATTAGCCAGAACCCCATACCCTATACTTCGACGGAGCGGTTAATACCAAAGGCCACGGAGTGGGGGTCGTCCTAGTGGATCCTTGAGGATGGATGCTGCCCGTTGCCAAACGGCTTCTCTTCACGTGCTCCCACAATGAGGCGGAATACGAGGCTTGTATCATGGGACTACGACTCGCACTGGAACACTAGGTCACCCATCTGCATGTGTTCGACGATGCTATGCTGGTAATATCCCAAACTCTCAACAGGTGGAGGACCTGAGACCCCAAGCTCCAGCCAAACTAAGAACTTGTACTGCAATTGGCGGAAAGCTTCCGATTCTTCCACTTCCAACACGTCAGCCGCAAACACAACCCATACGCAAACGCTTTGGTCATCCTGGCATCATGGGTAACAGTTATGGAAGGTGGAAGCATAGCCATAGAAGTCACAATGCTCCACCAGCCAGCTCACAGTCAGGACGTCTATCGCCTCATGGAAGTCCCCAAGCAGGCAGACGTTGGAACCTCGGCTTTATATCTGGCTAGTCGCCCCATCACCTGGTACACGGTCGATCTCTTGGATGAGAGAAGATTGAGGGCATTGGATCACGCCTAGAGCTATTAGCGGAAAATGGCTAGGGCTTACGGAAAGAAGGTCTGTTCCCGGCTCCTCACGCCTAGCGACTTGGTCCTCCGTGCCGCCTTCCCAACTAGCTCCACCAAAAGTTCTCCCCAAATTGGTGTGGGCCTTACATTGTCACCAAGACCCTTAGCGGGGGAGCCACTTACCTCTTCGATGAGGCCGCGCAAGAAGAGTTCGGCCCAGTCAATCTGTCTCAGTTAAAGAAGTTCTACTTGTAAACAAAGCGACCAGGACGCGTCCCGACCGTCGCGGTTAGACAAGCTGGTCATCGACGTCTCTGACCGGCCTTCCACCCATTGACTGAGAGGCCAGCTCCCAACAACCGTATGTGACAAGCACGTTGCGTACTCGACCAGAGCGCACTGCGGTCGCCGCCTTCAGACAGGCCGATCGCCGACGTCTCTGACCTACTTTCCACCCACTGACCGAGAGGCCAGCTCTCGACAGCTGTACACGACAAGCACATCATGTACTTGACCAGAGTGCACCTTGGCTGCTACCTTTAAACAGGCGACCACCGATGTCTCTGACTGGCTTTCCACCCGTTGACTGAGAGGCTAGCTCTTGACAGCCGTACGTGATAAGCACGTCACGTATAGGACTAGAGTGCACTGCGGCCGCCACCTTTAGATAGGCCAGCCACCGACGTCTCTGACCGGCTTTCAACCAACTGATTGAGAGGCCCGCTCCCCATAGTCGTACGTGATAAGCACGTCACGTACTTGACCAGAGCGCACTGTGGTCGCCACCTTCAAACGTGCCGACCGTCAACGTCTTTGACTGTCTCCACACCAGCTGACCGAGAGGCCAGCCCCTGACAGGTATGCTCCCTTTCCCCTGACAAATCCTCTCCTAGAACTCACACATTGCACCATGCACGCACGATAGGCAGGTCCATTCCTTCCAGTCATCCTACCACATCGGTACTAGAAAGGAAGAGGCGACAAGGCTAGCCAAACCATCACCCCCGAGAATTGGCATGGTTTCCAGGTCTTAGTCTGTCAGAAATTACTCGTGTCCCCTCAATCTCACCACCGCAAAACGTCCAGGTCACCATCCATCGGAAGCAATGGTAGGATGCTGGCAAATGACCTGGCTCCCATTCACAGCCTATTGCCTCAATGCCTTATAGACTCCATAGCCCAACTGGCCTTCCACCGACCGCTGCGTCAGCCTTACCGATAGCCACGTCCATGGCTGGCGGTGAGAAAAGTTTGTAGCAGCAGGTAGCACATTTGGCTCGAGAAGTGCTATCCAGACCTCCGGGATGAACTGCCGACCCCAGGAGTGTTACCAAATACAATCGGGTTACTATGTTAAAAACCTGAGCACCCAATGTTTTAACTCCGACGGCGTTAAGGCCCCAGAGTGAGTAATCCATGTTTGTCCTTATCTCCATGGTTCTTGCTGATTCTAAGCAATTACGAAATACCGGCGGGAGATCACTTCTCCCCTCGAATGAGCATCCAAGTTCCCTCTTTTACCTAGCCTGAGTGCCACCTGACAATGAGGGAGATCACAAACTTTGGCTCCCTCTAGGTAAGGTATTCCCCTTGGAACCAGTCGCAACACCGCCAGGTTATTCTACTTGCCAATAGCATGTGGGGAGGGCTAATAGCATTCTCAATTCAGTTTTACTTCCATCTTCTATTTTGCAAAGGAAAAGAACAGCAAAAAAGAAGAAAACGAAAAAAAATAGGAACAAATGAAGGAGAAGAAAAGTCAGTGACTAGAGTCCTTCTTCAATGAAAAAAAAAAAAAAAAAATTACATGTTGCTGAATCCGAAAAGCATACGGACTCCTGTGTAGGGGAAGGGTAGATTTTAGGATTCCGCTGGCTGTTGGCAGTCTTATACCTGGCTTGTTGCGATTGAGCAAGTATTCCCTCTCTTCAGGGCTTGGCAACCCATTGAAGTCCGCCAACACAACTGGGTGTCGAGACCCATTTTCCGACACCCCCTTGTCCCTTTTTCTCTAGTCCTAGGGCTTGACATCCCGACTAAGTCGTCAAGACAGGGCTTGGCATCCCTCACATATGACCTATTGGCAGCTGCGTCCTCAGCAGCATTGGGCTTGGCATCCAGCTGAAAGTCGCTTCCACCCTCGAGTTTCGATGCCCACGTTTCTAGAACCTGCACTATTCTATCCATTATCTCTGCACCCCCCGAGTGAACTGATGAAGAAGAATCAGCATAACTATGGGTAGAAGGACGGCTTTTAGATCACTCCTCTAAACTTGTCTTTGTCGCCTTAGGGTCGCTTCTGCTGGACGAAGGAACCACGTTTTCCAAGTCCACTTGCGTGAATGTCCAGCAGTTCCTTTTGTTGTGAGGTGAGCTACCTTTCATTCCCCTATAGGTTCGGATAGCACCATTGGGCTGGAACAGCCACCTTGTGCAGACTCTATCACAGGTGGCCATTTAAAAAATCCCCTTACCTCCTACATGCCACTATTTCAGTCCATAAAACTTTGGCAAATAGAGTTAGCATCCACTGCCTTTACAGCACCAACAAGGCAGAATATAAGAGGATGGGCCATTATATAATGTCTCAACACCTTCACACACATTACTACTTGTGCTCATAGATAGGGGGAGGAAATGACACTTCCTCCCCACCTAGGGGGACTAATGTGCGAATAAGTGTGCAGGTAAATAAGCCAACTGGGTCAATTAGCCAGCTGCTGCTTATGGGACACGGCTACCCATGGATAATTGGCACCTTGGCTGCGTCCAACATCAGGACGCCAACCGCTCTTTGCAGGAACGAAGGAGGTCCGCCCTCGCACATCACCTAGCTCAGACAACTGCACGCCACTATGAGGGTCCCCACCAAACGAGATGTCACATGGAGAGACAACGGGCTGTCGGGTCAATTAGTCGGTAGCCACTCATGAGACACGGCTACCTAGAGGGAGCCAACATCCCAGCGGCGCCCGAAGTGAGGACGCTAACTGCATTCTGTGGAACAAAGGAGGTTCGGCCACGCAATACCTAGCTCAGAGAGCTAGACGTCGCTACACGCGACCTGGCTAAAACGCTTCTTCACACGGAGGTAAGACTAACCGATAGAAGGGAACAGCGGGCTATCCGGTATCAGCAGCCGGCGGTTGCTATAGCGACCCTATTTATGCTGGTATCGGACATTTCTGCCGCGATGCGAGTACCCTCTTCGTATCAGTTTCTCGCACTTTACCATAGGATATACTCATATACACGCAAACATTCTTATGTGCAGAATCGACACAGGAAACACATTTTTTATGAAAAAAAAAGATAAATTGCATTATGAGTAGTTTTCTCTGATTACAGACAAGAAAAAAAATTTGCAGGGTACAAGAGGTCAGTCAACGTCATTGTCACTTTGGTGCCTGACCTTCCAATGCTAGGCCCTCTGGTGCTCCCACTTGGCCTCCCGAGCCTCCATTCGCTCCAGCAACCTGACCAGTTGGTCCTCACGGTTCATCACCCATAGAAGAACATTGTCCCGAGCACTCAATCGGTCCATCGCCGTGCGTAGGCATTCGTCCATGGAGCTCAGTAGGGTCTCCATGGACGACACACTGGTAGCTACACTCTGGCCCGAAGCTTCGCCTGGGAAAGGTGAGGTGGCAGTAGAGGTAGTCAGCTAACCTCCAGTAGAAGTCCCGGCAGACGAGCTGGCTTGCTTAGAAGCAGGGTGCACCATAAGATGATGGTGAACCGGCAACGACACCTCACCGAGACTTCATCAGTGCCGTTGGACGTCCCCAAAGACGCGGTGTCAGACGCAGAATCGGTCCGGCTGGCGCTCCCCTGGTACCGTACCCCGACTGGCTCTGAGGAGGCGGCGGCCGATGGCGTGGCTCCCCCCGAAACTGACCAGAAGCTGACATTCCCCATCAACTACCGTCTGGTCGTAAAGACTGTTTTATACGACAGGCCGACTAGCTTTGACCGACTGCCGGAGGTGGAGCAGTTGTTCGCCAGGCAGGGCTTGCTTCCCTTCGTCTAGGACTTCCGTAGGGTGGAGACCGTCCCCAGTCTGGTAGCCAAGATGTACTCCAACTTGTCGGAGGTGGAGTCACAACTCGTCCTGGGCCTTCATTTAAATCATAATCAATTTGTTCATGGTTAAACTTTTGAGAAACAAATATCAAACTTACTACAAAAAGTATATTCGACATTAAAATTGAATCCCTAAATTGTAGCACATGATCAAGCTATTAAAAGAATTGAAACACTATTGAACAAAATATCGAATTCATTGAACCTAAGAAACAAAGGTGCTCTTCCAAGCCAATCTTTACAGAATCCCTGTATACCTAATGGGCATACAGCTCATGGAGGGGATGTGCAACACCACTCGACTTAAGCTAATGAGGCTGCAGTTTGGTGGTGTTTATTTATAAACCCCCTGGTTTTCTTGTGAGCCATTACAAGTCCACAAGCTTAACACTATAGGAGCACTATTTTTATTTCTTTGTTTTGAGAAAATATCACTCCTTTTCAACATATCTTATTGATGCATAGCACTGGTTTTTAATTTCAACAGCATTTTCAAATGCTTTATCATATTGCGTTCAATGCATTATTTAGCATGCATCACATTCATATGCTTGATAAGGAGAAGTCTACTTTATTTTATAGTTATAAATTTTCCTATTCATACTGAACTTTTCTATTTACATTGAGGACAATGCAAAGTTTATGTATGGGGGGGAGGTTTATGTTTCAGTTTTATGTTTCATTTTAGTTTTATGTTTCATCAGTTTAAATAGTTTAAAAATGTTCAAAATTTTAAAATTTTCACATCTTTTATATTTTTATGTTTTTCTTGAGGACAAACCTTGAGGAATATAAGTTTCAAGTGTTGCTATTAGAATTAATGGGAAGACCCTATTATACTGAGAGAGAATCTCTAGAGCTAATTCCAAATAACCAATTGCCCTTAGATGAGATAGATTTTAGATTAACTTGTGCAATGGGTTGAGTCTTCTTGTTTCATTTGAATTAATGCCTTGTTCACCTAATTTTCTAAAGAGGATTCAATTTCTTTCTCTTTACCCTGTTTGAGTGGAGAGATAACCTATGTCAAGTGCCACCACAAAAATTAATCATGATATGAAAATTTTCCATTCTGGTGTGCATTATATTGAGATATCTCCCAACTTTTCTAAGTTAGAGGTGATGTGAAGGAAGGTAAGGTAGCAAGGGTTTGAGCTTTAATGCACCATGGAGTTCATTTGGGAATTAGATTATGGAGATATAAGGTGGTGAACTTAATTGACTATGGGTCATTTATTAGTTCTAAAAGTGAAATGCTATGTCATTTACTTTATTTGTATTGTTAAAAAAAAAAAAGAGAAAAAAGAAAAGAAAAAGAGAAGTATTGAAAATATTGAATGAAAATGAGGAATATTTATAAAGAAAGAATTAGAAAACTTAAGGGATCAATGTCAGTGTGAGTAGAAAGAGGGAAATATTTGAAGTCATTTGGGATGTGAGAATGATGTGAAATGATACTATACCAACAAGTCAACAATCTGTACCCCCTCTTTCATCCAGCTATCACCTAGAAGCCCACGGGGTTTTGCTAGTAGAGCTAGCGGATGGGCTGAGGTACAGAGAATTGCAAGGTGAATGTAGGAGCGCATCACCGTGTGGGGTGGATGGCTCGTTATACGGAGTCTCCACCTTATTTTTGTGTAGAAAATAAGGAAAACCGGATGGGGAAAGATCCTTCTGCCGTCAAAGTGATAAAAATGTGAAAATATGGAACAATATCATAAAACGATGTCAAACTTAAAGACTTTTGCGAGAATGAGAGAAACAGGACACGAGACTCAATGTACTATTGGGGAAGGTGTTAGGCACCCTAGACAGCTCGGGTAATCTTGGCCTCTCTCCGGCTCTAAAAAGGGAACACAGTACTAGTTAGCCTGGCCGATTGGGAGGGTGAGCCGAGAGGATGTAGTGGGAACTCTAGCATACACGTTTGTGCCAAACATGTGGATCCCACCACATCGTTTCATGTGCTGTGTCTATAAAAGGTGGGTGCTAGGGCACCCAAAAACTCAAAATCGTTCATGTAGGAAAGAAGGGCGAGTAGCAAGCATTCGGCTCGACAATTTCTTGGCAGTGGTGATTTGATTCATGATTTCTTCTCCTTCTTTCTTCCCCTTCTTGTTGCTTCATCTACAATGGTGCAAGTGAAGTGCTTGGCTAGACGGGAGTGACTGTTGGCTGAGGGAGTCGGTGGGGCTTCGAGCTTGGGCAGAGGAGGTATGCCGTTAGGGGATCAGGTGAGCTCCTCAAGGTAGGTGGCCATGATGAGCGCCCTTGCATGATCTGAGGTCCCTTTGAGCAGAAGAATGGTGGGGATGGACACTTTGACCTCTTTTGAGTCGATGGAGGTAGCTCAGCTAGAGTGGCTGAACATGCTGGAACTCCCACTTGACCTTCTTTGTTTCCCTTAAGATTGCTCAGTGGAGCGTGGCAGAGGTGAATGTGGTGGTGGCTGCAGATGTTGGCTTGACGTAGTGGGTGACAAAGACGTGGGACCTGAACTTGGTCCCTCATCTCGTGTCCTTCATAGTTAATAATATAATTATACCAAAAGGAGGGCACTGGGATGAGTTGGGCCTTGTTTAGACTCAAAAGTGTGCATTTTATTGATATTAATTCATGTGTTTTAATGAGTTTTATTTGCATTCTACATTGAATTATGATGATTACAAGGTTAACTGTACTTTTGAGTAGTACGCATGATTATTCACTTTAATGATGCATGAATTACATTTTGAGTCATTAATTATGTTTATGTTTATTACCTATTGAGAAAGGAATGAATGATTGACATTTAACTCTTTAGGTTGCTAATAGAACGATTAATATACAGACTTGTGATTTATGCTTAAATGCAAGTTCAAGGGTTAAGCTGTTTACCCACGGACTTATCCGTGGGTTATCTTGTTTACGTTCGGACCATTTTGTGAGCTTTAAGGGTTTACCTACGAATTTACATGAGGGTAAACTGGTTTACCCTCAGACCTGTACCCAGTTTATTCTGTGTAATGAATTTCATTGATATTAAAGCAATTGCAATTATAGTTAAGATCTAAATGTTATGAATTATTTCTCCTGTAATATGATGCGTTTCACGAAAGGTATTTCTTAAGCATTTGCAAGGAAATTCGATAAGTAATTGCAGGAATTACATAAAAAGCAGAATTAAATATTAATTCAGCTGCAGCTCAACCATGAAGAACGTGGATGAACAGGCTGAAGTAGTAGATTGCATGGGATGATCTCACATGTCCAAACGTGCACCACGTCCTTGTTAACTGCTTGCTCATGAAATGCGAATCCTCCCATCAATAAAAGAGTCTCGTAGCCTTGGAACTAAACCCCCACCCCCCTCTTCTTCCTTCATCCATCATTTACAGAGCATTTTCCATCTTGTCCATCTTCCATCCTCCACCCACTCATCTCTTCTGAGAGGATATTGACGACCTCCTCTTCTACAATCGTTCGTGTAGTGTATTTGTTGTTCTTTTCTCAACCTGAGCGTATCCTTGAAGGAGAGACTCTTGGCGCCAGTTGCTTCCGCCTCTGTTCCTTGTGTAATTGCAAATTGACACCCCAAAATCTCACTATAAGGTTGAAAGGAAGGCCTGCCAGATTGACGACTTGGTGGATTGGAAGAAAAGACAGAGAGAAGTTCCCAACCTAAGCAAGTCTCAAAGGGAGAAATTACAATGAAGCACTAGGTGTTCTTTCCATTTTTATTTTCTTTATTTTACTTAATGTTTTTACAACTATACTCAAATCTACAATCACAAACTTTATCAACTTAGTTACGGTAATTAGATTATGTTTTTATATTTGCTATAATGTTGAATGTTGCCTTCTTACTTTTACAAGTTGTTTGCATTGTACTATGTTTCTTGCATTGTATTGTGTGTCGTATTTTGAAATATATAAAAAGACCAAAAATATAATCATTCAACTCTTAGAAGTTTCAGCAAATTTGAATCGTGTTATTTTTACATCTGAAACTCGCAATTATTGCACTACCCACGTGTAAATTTGAGGGTAGAGACATTTACCCATGAGCTACCTCGAGGGTTAAGTGCTTCTTCTGTGTAGAACGTTAAATTTTATGCAAATTGAAGGGTATATTGTTAAAACTTAAGAAGAATTAAATATTTGAAAGTAAAATCCTCTGGAAAGTGTAACACATTCGGTATTTAAAGACCATCCTAGCGGTTTATTGGAACAAGGTAACTGTGACATTGCTTATAAGATATTTAATCAATTGTTTCACTTAATTGAAGTCACCAATTTAGCTAAACACCAAGCAAAAACTATTCCCTGTGGACAAACCTGTACTTACACACTAATTACATCTGAACTCGTGCACTTGCGGTGAATTAAAATTATTTCGCACACAAAATTTATATAAGAAAAGAATTACGAGTGTTAGTGGCGAGGTAATAAGTTTTTGGCGCCATTGCCGGGGATTGCTTAATTTCTTGCAATTGGTCTTGCTTTTTGCTATTTTGGTATTAGCTAGAGCTGCAATATGATTTATGTGCATTACTACTGTTAAATTCTATTTCATAGTCTTATTGCTATTCTCGAGTAGAGTCTTGTATTTAAATTCTGAATTACATAATGGACTCATATAACTCGTATAGGAGTGATTTTGGGATTGTTCCAGGGTCTAGTTATGAGGATTTTAATTATTCTAATTATGTTAGAAGAGATTATTTACCTATGGAGTTTAATGACTACTCTTTATAGCATGATTTAGAAGGACTTAATGTTAAATCCCAAAATAATTAGAACTGGAATGATAATTCTAATTTGTGGGACTGTAATGGCAATTCAGGAATGCAGAATTATTATTCAAAGTTTAATCATATGAACGAAAATCAAAATTACCAATCAAATATATCACTACAAATCCAGCAATTAATGGATAAACTAGATGAAATAATACGAAATACTGAAGAGTATAATAGACTGAATGAATTACAAAATGAAAATTATTTAAATTGGTCAATCTTACAAGATGATCAGGGTGTTCAAAGTACTAACACAGGTATATCAAATCTTGGAGATAATTTACTAATTAATACTAGAATTGATCAGAATTATAGTAAGCAAAGAATATCACAAGAATTTGAAAAATTGCTGAATAGATATGATGAATCAATACAGAAAATGAAAGACAGTGAAATGTGTAATGAATATGAAAACAATGATTTTAATTGGGTGAACTCAAATGGAAATTAGAATTATCTAGAGGTGAATTCCTTAGAAAACATTTCATATACAAAGAAGAATATACAACCATTTGAGGTAATGGAAGAAAATCAATATAATGATTTAACTGCATTTAATCATATGGACAAGTTAGATGAAATTCAAAGATTCATTGACTTATTTATAAAGAACTTTAATTTATCTTAACAAGATGGAAGTTTCCAATAGGAACCTATGGATACTTGTGCAATATTCACACCAAATCAGTTCTACAAAGCTATAGTAGTTGAAAATTTTAAGGAAAAAGATCAAATCAGGGAAGGGTATGAATTACTTGATTATTTGGTAAGGGACTGTTCAGTTGGACCATTTGAGGTTATGAAGGACCCTATTTCCAAAAATATAGAAGAGTCATCGGAAGTGTTAGCCACCCTTAACTTAGTAGAAGATTTTAATGCTCCTGTAATAGATAATGTATCAAAAGAAGAATCAAAAGATGTAAGTATAATATTAAGATTTGGTGTCACTTATGAAGGTCCAAAAGAGGATGATAAAGAAGAACAAATTAAAGAAAATTTTACAAAGAAAGAGGAAATTAAAGAAAAATCTAGTCCAGAAGACAAGGCTGATGTTGAGTTAGAGGACAATACAAAATCTCAAAATAGTAAAGAATTTGAAAATAGTAATGAAATCGAAAAGAAAGATGTTATAAATGAAGATAAGTTAATAAACAAAAAGCACTTTTCATTTGCACATAGGATGAGAAATGTTAAGGATCAAGAAATGGAACAAATTAGTAAAATATTTGAACAAGTTAAAGTCAATATCCTATTATTGGAAATTATTAGACAAGTTCCTTCTTATGTCAAATATCTTAAAACTCTTTGTACCAAGAATAGAAGAAAGAAAATCTTAGAAAAGGCATTTTTAGCTAAAGAGGTAAGCTCCATGTTAATTAATCCTATACCTAAAAAATTAAACGATCTAGGAACTACTATTATTTCCTACTATATAGGGGATTGTTATTTTAATACAGTGTTAATAGACATAAGGGCTGGAATTAATGTCATGCCTAGTTTTGTTTATGAGAAGTTAAAATTGGATAATATCAAACCTACAAGAACAGTGATTCAGTTGGAAGATAAATCCATAAGAATACCTTTAGGAAAAGTGGAAAATATTTTGGTAAGGGTTATGGAGTTTGTCTACCCTGTTGATTTTACTGTAATGGAAACAAAAGCTTCAAGTATAACTCAAGATCAAGCTATAATAATTTTGGGAAGACCATTTTTAGCTACAGCTGATGCTTGCATAAGTTGTAGAAATGGTTGGATGGAATTAGCTTAGGGTGATCAAAACTTAGAACTGAATATTTTTAGTGGGGTTATGAAGAATTTTAAAGAGCTTCAATTTAAACATTTTAAGGTTAATCTAATCAAAACTTTTAAAATAGATGAGGACTTAAATGTAGAGGAATTAGATCATGTTGAAAAATGTGTAATATCGAATGAAGAAATGTTGAAAGAGGACATCTTTGAGCAAACTGAGAATATGGATGCAAATGATGAACAATTTGAAAAAGATAAAGAATCATTAACTTTAGAATACCCAGTGCTTGAGCTGAAACCACTTCTAGAAAATTTAAAATATGTATTTTTGGAGAACAATGAGAATCTACCAGTCATTATTTCTTCTGATTTAACATCAATACAAATAAAAAATCTTTTAAAAGTGTTGAGAAAGCATAAGGGAGCAATAGGATGGCAGATGTCAGACATAAAAGGTATAAGTTCAACTATTTTCCAATATAGGATTAATCTGGAATCTGAAATTAAACCTGTTAGGCAACCACAGAGAAGATTAAATCCAAATATTAAAGAGGTTGTTAAAAAGGAAATTCTGAAATGGTTAGACAATGACATAATTTATCCAATATCCGATAGTTCTTGGGTGAGTCTAGTTGAGGTAATACCCGGTGCTTGAAAAAAGCTTAATTAATTTACAAAAAGTACTAGAGAGATGTGAACAGAAAAAGTTAGTGTTAAACTGGGAAAAATGCCATTTTATGGTTAAACGAGGAATAGTTTTAGGACATGTCATTTCTATTGAAGTCATAAAAGTTGACAAAGCAAAAGTGGAATTAATATCTAATTTACCTATTCCTAGAACAGTTAAAGATATAAGAGCATTTTTAGGACATGCTGGTTTTTATAAAAGATTTATTAAAAACTTTAGTAAAATTTCTTGAACTTTAACTCAATTATTAATTAATGATTCACAATTTGAATTAAATGAAGAATGCATGAAAGCATTTAATTTTCTTAAGGAAGCCCTGACCACTTCACCTATAGTCTATGCACCTGATTGGTCTCAACCTTTTGAATTAATGTGTGATGCATTAGACTATGCATTAGGTGTAGTTCTAGTCAAAAATTAGACAAATTACCAAGAGTAATATATTATGCTAGTAAGACATTGAAGGAAACACAAATCACTTATAGTGTAACTAAAAAAGAATTTCCAGCAGTGGTTTTTACCTTAGAAAAGTTTTGGTCATATCTAATAGGTAGTCACACTATCATTTACACTAATCACTCAGCACTTAAATATTTGTTAGTTAAAAAAGATGCTAAACCAAGGCTTATAAGAAGTAGAGGTTTTTGATGTCTGGGGTATAGATTTCATGAGACCTTTCCCAAATTCAAATGGTTTTGTTTATATCCTCCTGGTAGTAGAATATGTAACCAAGTGGATAGAGGCAATTCCTACTAAAACTAATGACTCTATAATAGTGATGAGATTTTTTAAAATCCAACATAATGTCTCGATTTGGTATTCCAAGAGCAATTATCAGTGACAGGGAAACTCATTTCTGTAACAAAAGTTATTGAAAAGATATGGAGTGTTACATAGGTTAGCTACCCCTTACCATCCTCAAACCAGTGGACAAGTTGAAAGTGCCAACAAGAAAATTAAAGGAATCTTAGAAAAAGTAGTAAACACCACTAGGAGAGACTGGTCTGATAAGTTTGATAAGTAGATGATTCTCTTTGGGCATATAGAACAGCTTATAAAACAATATTAGGGACAACTCCATATAAATTAGTATATGGCAAGACTTGTCATTTACCTGTGGAATTAGAGCATAAAGCATTATGGGCACTTAAGCAACTAAACTTATGTATAAAAATAGCAAGTAGTAATAGACAAGTGCAATTAGTAGAATTAGAGGAATTTAGAAACATGGCCTATGAAAGTTTTAACATGTTCAAAAATAGCTAAAGAAAGGATGAAAACATGGCATGATAAAAGAATTCTACACAGAATATTTGAAAAAAGGTAAGAAGTTTTATTATATAATTCACAACTACACTCTTTTCCAGGAAAATTGAAATCTAGATGGACTGGTCCATTTGTTGTTAAATATGTTTATCCTTATGGAGCAATTGATTTGGAAGATCTGCAAAGTCATGAAATTTTTAAAGTTAATGGTGAAAGATTAAAACATTTTCTAAAATTTTTAGAGAGGAGAGAGGTAGAGTTCGTAGCATTAGAAGGAGAGTGAATTAATATAATATAATAAATAAATAAATATATATATATATATATATAAATATACAAAAATCAAAAGAAAAGAATGTAATTATAAGAATATAATGTTTGTAAAAAGAGTTTAATTTGAACCGTTATTGCATTTTACTTTGAGTTGCCTCGTGGGTTATCTATTTTACCCATAAAGTAAGTTTGAGGGTTATCCTGTTTACCCTTGGACTAGGTTGTCATGTTAAAATATTATAGCAATAGTTGCTTTGTGGGTTATCTGGTTTACCCATGGAGTAAGTTCGAGGGTTATCTTATTTACTCTCGAATCGAAATACTAATATATATATATATAAAAAAAAAACCAAAGCAGAACACTATGGGGATAAGCAATGGGTAAGTCCGTGGGTTATCTAGTTTACTCACGTGTTAATTCGAGGGTTATCTTGTTTACCCTCGAACCAAAAGAAAAAGAAGAAAAGTAAAAACTGTGGGGATAAGCCACGAGTAAGTCCATGGGTTATCTAGTTTACTCATGGACTTATGCGAGGGTTATTTCCCTCTAAACCAAATACAACTTTGTTTACTGAAAATGAAAATTTTTAAATGAAAGGTTTATTGAAATTAAAAAAGATTAATCATTTGAATGAATTTAGAAGGGTTATTTCATAATTCAAATGAGGTTAAAGATAATTACAATTAAGTGAACTTAATGATGGAGGTCAAAAATTCTGAATTATAATCATTTAATATATACAATTGTACCGAGTATGTTTAACAAAAAAAGGAAAGCTAAAATTCTTTGAAAAGGTTTAATTTAACAAGTGTTGTGTTAATCCATCAGACTTTGAACTTCAGAAGAGAAAAATTTCGAAAGGGATTAAAAATAGTACCACTTGTTTGAAATTGAATTATGCAATTACACACATACTTAAAAGAAAACATGCATAAATTGGAACTGTAGACAGAATATCGAGATACACATTTCATTCAAGAAGGTTTACATAGTACATTAAATGAGAGCTTTCTCCCCAAATGTTGAATTACATCATCGAAAAAAAAAAAAAATCTATCACTGCTCTAGGAATCTGGATTTCAATTCTGCAACTTCTACTTGTAGAGCAGCCAGCTGATTTATCATAGTGTCCACCTTCTCTAAGATAGAGGCTGATCCTCCCTTTTGGGATGTGGATGGTTCACTGTGTAGCTGTGGTGTCAGTTGGTCCTCTGTAGAGAATTGTTTCAAGTCTTTGGCAATCAGCACCCTAGACTTTAACTTCTTTACTACCCAATCTGATAGATCAGAGGAACTTGACACCAACTAGTAGATTAGATCACCATAGAATAATTTCTTTTTGATGCTAGTGATCTTTGAAATGAAAATTCTATACTAGTTCACCTGAATCCTATTTAGTACAACATAGGTTGCAATTTTAACCAAGATAGACAATTCCACATCATGTCCAAATCTTTGACATATGGTTCTAATCAATATTAATGCAACCATATGAGACTTTCCATTCATTTGTTTGAGCCTATTAAAAAAGTTAATTTGAGGGTTTACGGCCATGCAGTTCTTCATATCTTGTTCTGACCAATCTGCCATTGTAGAAGATTCTAAAATCTCTACACCCTCATCTTTCAATCCTAGGCTCTCAAATATATATTCAGGTGTTAAATATATATTCACATCAATCACATTGGAAACAAAAACTCCATCTTCCTCATGTAGATTACAGAAAAAGGCAAGAACTAAATTCTTAGCTTTAAAATTATTACCTAACCTAGGGATAATTCTTAGCAGCCCCTGAAACTCTAGTAAGTCCTTGATTTCATCCATGAAATCAAAATCTACAGGTCTGCTGAATAGAATGTCATAACCCCTAATAATCTGGAATTTAGCCCTAGCCTCAGCATCTCTAAAGACCACT
Source organism: Amphibolis antarctica (assembly GCA_024699675.1). Classification (NCBI taxonomy): domain Eukaryota; kingdom Viridiplantae; phylum Streptophyta; class Magnoliopsida; order Alismatales; family Cymodoceaceae; genus Amphibolis; species Amphibolis antarctica. Next base: position 20,453 of record JAMKPZ010000038.1, read on the forward strand.
GAGTTTGTGCCTAATTGCTGAGCTTATTCTACATGACTGGGGGAGGATGGACCTGATGCTTTTGCAATGGATGTGTGTGGCTTAGTTGGTGGAGGATAGATCACTAAGGCTCTATTTTCTTCTCCACTAAAGCTTGGTTGCTACTTGGTAGAAATCTCTGTCTGCCCTAAATCCAGATCCACTTGCATTGGAATTGAGGCTAGAGGATTGACAGTAGCTCCTTCCTCTTCCTCTTGTCCTTCTTTATTTTCTTCTTCTTCTTCCCTTTCAGGGGAAGTTGGCTCACACTATATATGTAGAAAAAAAAAGGGAAAACATATAAACACATGCTTACAAAAAAAAATAAAAAATGGAAACCTAAAATAGAGGGAGCTAAGGTGGAGGTGGAAGCCATGTTGTATCGTGGGAGGAGGAGAGTACTGTGAACGAAGGTTGTGTGAAAAAGGGTTAATGCATGGGAGGGCCTTAATGTTTTTTATAAGGATAATCGGATAATCGGACAGTCGGATGGTATGATCCATAAGTATTTAACAGTTTTCGAGTTTACCCACATGGTAGTCTGAGGGTAAAAACTACGGTAGACAGGATCTTCAGAAATTTTATTATGCAGTCATTTCCAATCATATTAATACTCTCACATTATGCATTTACTTCATGATTATTAGATGTGTCAAGTTGTGCTTAAGTGCAAATTTAATGAAGTGTTTGGATTTAATGAATTTTAGTAAGCGATGGAGATCCCTATAGACATCTTGTGTGAGATATTAAGCTATTTGTCAGTGAGAGAAATTTGCAAACTAAGTTGTGTTAGCAAAAGTGTGAGACCATTCATTTCAGATCATTACTTTTGTTTCTACCACGCATACAAAATGAGGAATACAATCAGTGGAGTGATTTGGTATGATGTACGTTCAAGAAAAAATTTGTACCATGGAATTGATTCTGAGTCAGCAATTCAACCTACATCACTGGAAGGAATTGAAAATATTTTAGGTTGTAATGGTGGACTAATTATTTATAGATATTATGGAGAGCCATTTTCTAGCTGATCCGATATTGGAATTAAGAACCCTGCCACGAATGTAGAATTAATATTTCGAAATCTCACAGAGATAAACTTGTGATGCTTGACTCAAGGGCAGTCTTGACATTTAAGGGTACTGATAAAAGGATAATGCACAAATTATTTTGTTGGGAAGAACCTATCCAAAGACCTTATCACATGTGGATTGGTTGGCAATACTTGTTGGTTTATCATTTTGATAAACACCAATGACAACTTGTCAGAAAAGTTTATTTTGAAGGAAGGCTGACAAACAATAGAAACCATGTGCTTTTAGAAGGAGTTATTTACATGGTAACAAACTGTACCCCTACATTTATTAATGAGATTGATGTCATTGCCATCAATATTGAAGATGAATCAGGGAGGCTTTTACCCATTCCATACCCTATGGGAGCACTGTCAAGTTCATTCTATGATTTAGTTGAGTTGGCTATACTGGGAGGAATCAATGGAGAGCCTCAATTGATAAGTCTAATTAGATGGTGGGATGATGATATGAAATTTGAAATTTGGAAAGTACTGGACATTGAAAACTAGGAATGGAGTCGAGTCTACATTGAATTGCAACTGGAAAATTTGGGAACTCTTGACATTCCTTTTGTAGGAAAAATCAAGGGTTTCTATTTCATCAATGGAGACACTCTTATCTATTATGCTTGGGATGATCTTTATTATTACAAGATCCACCTGTTCGAAAGAGGCTACAACAATGAACTTATCCATCAATTATCTTTGCCTGCTTCTGCAGTGTGGTTTCACGAGTTAATTCCTTATGCAAATACTCTGCAACATTGTGTGTAATATTTCCAATTTACCTAGGTGTTAGTTCAAGGGTAAACTAGTTTAGCCACGAACCTAGCCATGGGTTATTTCAAAATTTTCCTTTATTGAACACATGTGCAATGTTTCTATTTCCTTTGAACCAATTACATCAACCAATTACCAAAATTTCATGGATTCAAAAAACAAGATGCTTATTGGTTCTTTAAAGAATTTAATGAAGTTTGTAATATGATGAAAGTACCAAACATGACTGTTGATGCAATTAAATTGAGATATATGCCTTTTCCTTTAAAAGATAGTGCAGAAAGATGGTTATACTATTTACAACCAAATTCAATTATCATATGGAATCAATTCTATTTTGAATTTTTAGGAAAATATCCCATGCATGTCACAATTAAAAGGAAAAATGAAATTTTAAATTGTAGACAGAAACCATTTCTGGAAATATTTTGCAAGGTTTTGAGATACCCTAGCTTAACACCCACATCATGGAGTAGAGAGAGTGACCCAAATCTGAACTATTTATGTAGCGATTGATTATCACACCAAGACACTCTTATAATCTTTAAGTCAAAATGGATTCCTGAACCAAGGAATAGAAAATGCTTGGAAATTTTTAGAAGATCTAGCCAAAGGTGTTTGGCAACCCCAGACAGCCTGGGTAACCCTGGCCTCTCTCCGGCTCTAAAAAGGGAACACCGTACTAGTCAACATGACCTAAGTTGGTAAGGATTCATGCCGACAGCCTCATCCTAGAGGATTCACCAGGGTATCGAGAGGAATAGTCTTATTCCTTTTGATAAAGCAAGTGAGAACTCGCTAGTGCGAGGATTAACGCGAGATCCGGTGAGAAAAGGGGTGAGGTAAAAAAGCATGGCGGTCACTGTTATGGACCGTTGGCTGGAGAGCCGGAGGTCTGGTGAGCTAGCCAGTTGGAACGTCGGATGGCTGGGTATTGGGATCGGGGTCCGCCTGACATTCCACCTCTCCTACTGGGGACAAGGATTCATGCACCCAGTTTGGCTAGGGATGGCAAGGACTCATGTCGATGACCTCATCCTGGAAGACCTTCTAAGGCGTCGGGAGGGTAGCTTTGCTCCTCCCGATAAAGGGGAACCATCTGGGTGTACTTACTCATACACCTAGCATGGCAACGTCGGCAAGGATACATGTTGATGGCCTCATCCCAGAAGGCTTTCTAGGGCATCGAGAGGGTAGCTTTGCTCCTCCCAGTAAAGGGGAGTCGTGCGGGTGTACATACTCATATACCTGGCACGACGATGTCAGCAAGGATGCATGCCGACGGCCTCATCTTGGAAGAATTTCCAGGGCATCGAGAGGGCAGCTTTGCTCCTCTCGGTAAAGGGGAACCATGCGGGTGTACATACTCATACACTTGGCATGATGGCGTCGGCAAGGATGCATGCCGACGACCTCATCTTGGAAGACTTTCCAGGGTATCGGGAGGGTAGCTGTGCTCCTGTCGGTAAAGGGGAACTGTGCGGGTATACATACTCATATACCCAATACGACGGGTCATGTTCAGAGGATGGTTGCCACCTCTCTCGACCTAGTGCAGTAGTGGCTAGAGACCCTACCCTCTACATTGAGGAATTTATCGATGGAAGATCTCGCCTGTCCTGACTAGGCAGAGGCTCTCCGGTTGTAGGTGTCTTACCTGCTCATGGACAGGGGGTGTGACCCGACCTCCACCGACGTTGTCTCTCGATTGTGGTTATCAGAGCGGCGTGGGGACCCCAAGGCGTCTTGTTCTCGGCCATCGGAGGAAGGCACAAAAGGTGAGGGGTCAGTGGAGGCTCCCTGCGATGGTTTGTGGTGGAGGTCGCACTGCAAGATGTCGGTCGGGAGGTAGCGACTCCTCACAGAATCTTTTGACACGCCGCCGATGAGGCTCGATGACACGGGGTCAGATGCAGAGTCTATTCGGCTAGCCCTCCCATGGCATTATATCGCCGTCGGTTACCCTAAGGTGGCGGTTTAGGGCATCTCACTAGCCAATGCCAATTGGGAGCTTCTCATCCCAGTGGATGCTTGCCTGGGGGGGAAAAGCACTTTGTATGGCAGGCTGGCTAACTTCGACCGGCTATCGGATGTGGAGTAGCTGTTCACCACACAGGGGCTACTCCGGTTCATTCGTGATCTTTGCCAGGTGGAGACCGTCCCCAGTCTGGTCGCTAAGATGTACTCCATCCTGTCTAAGGTGGAGTCACATCTTGTTCATGGCTTCCGGATGGGGTGGCCTTGCTTGGTCTCCGCTCTTCTGGGTTGGACGTCTTTGCACTCCTACTGAGCATCCCATGGAGCATCGGCGACATTAACACGGCAGCGGTGGTGAATACTGGGTCTAACCTGTTGGTGGTCAAGACACGGGACTTTAACCTTGTCGCCCACCTCGTCTCGTTGGTCTTGAACAACACAGTCTTGTTAAAAGGGGGACATTAGGACGAGGAGAGTGTGGCGACTTACCTCGTGACTTTCGCGGTGGTAACTTACTGCCAGGTGAACTGGGATGCGGCGGTCCGACGATAGATGTGGAGCATCATCAACCCCGGTCAGAGGCCTCTTAGCTTGTTGCTATTTGGTGAGGCCATGGTCGAGCAGGCAGGTTTCCTACGCATCTTGACTGGTGGCCGGCAGAAGACGACGCTCTTGACCTGGCCCATTACGGCGACCGATCTAGGTCATTACGAGAGGCTCGCTTCTAAGCATGCCAGCTCGTCCGCCAGGCCATCTGCCGGACATTGCCCAACTACCTCCACTGCTGCTTCTCCTTTATCAGGTGGAGCCCCCAACCCCAGCATAGCTACCAATGCATCATCCATGGAGATGCTCTTGACCTCCATGGGTGAATGCCTGTAGATGGCACTGGACTGGCTAAGTGCTTGTGACGACATTCTCCTCCGGGTGATGACCTGTGAGGACTGGCTGGTCGGGCTGCTAGAGCGGATGGAGGCGCTGGTGGCCGAGTGGGAGCGTCAGAGGGCCGAGCGTTTTAGAGCCAGGCGTCGGAGGGATAGTGATGCTGACTTACCCATTGTACCCCTGCAGTTTTTTCTATAATAGCAAAATTTTATTCATAATGCAATCCCATTTAAAAAAAAAAAAAGATTTCCTTGTGTATGATGCATTTATGAATGTTCAAATGATATGTGCACGATACTAAGTGTGAAGGAGTGAGACGAAGAGGGTAGTCATGACGCGGCAAGAATGCCGGCTACTGGCGTATAACTGGGTCGCTTGTAGCGGTGACCGATTGATGGAACTGGTTGGCACGTTGTTCTCTTTTGTCAGCTAGTCTTACCTTCGTGTGATGTGGAATTTTAGCCGAGTCATCGTAGCGGCGGTCAGCTATCTGAGCTAGATGGTGCACGGTTGTACTTCATTCTTGTGAAGAATGGTTGGCATCCTGATTTTGGATGCGGTTGAGGTGCTGGCTTTCTATTGGCAGCCATGTCCCATAAACGATAGTCGACTGATTTACCTAGCTCACTAATTTACCTACACACTTTGTTCAAACATTAGTCCCCCTAGGTGGGGGGAAGTGTCGTCTCCTCCCCTTGTCTATGAGCACGTGTAATAAAGCGTGTGAAGGTGTTGAGATATTCTATCATGGCCCATCCTCCTATATTCTGCCCCATTGGTGTTGTAATGGTGGTGGATGCCAAGTCTGTTCCCCAAGGTTGGACAGGTTGAAATCAAGGCATGTAGGAGGTGACGGGGATTTGAAGTGGTTGCCTATGATAGAGTTCATGCAATGTGGCTATTCCAGCTCGATCGTGCTATCTGAACCTATCGAGGAATGAAAGGTGTTTCACCTCACAGCAAAAGAAACCACTGGATTTTGTATAGGAGAAGCTGATAGGTGATGTCCTACGATCCAACGGAAGTGACCCTAAGGTGGCAAAGATAGGTTTAGAGGAGAGATCCTGAAGTTGTCCCTATACCCATGGCTAAGTTGATTCATCCTCACAAGTTCACACAGATGTGGAGAGATAAGAGGATAGAATACTACGGGTTCTGGAAACGTGGGCATCAGAACCTGAGTGTGGAAGTGACTTTTAGCGGGATGCCAAGCCCAATGCTACTGAGGGTGCAGTTGTTGGCAAGTCTTGTGTGTGGGAAGCCAAGCCCTATTTTGAAAACTTAGTTGGGATGTCAAGCCCTAGGAAAAGAGAAAATAGGAGGTGTGGGGGTCAGCAAATGGGTTCTAGCACTCAGTTGTGATGGTGGACTTTGATGGGTTGCCAAGCCCTAAAAAGAGGAGATACTTGGTCAATCGCAACAAGCCAGGTATAGGACTATCAATAGCTGGCAAAATCCAAAATCTACCCTTCACCTACATAGGAGTCTGTAAGTTTTTAGGACTCAGCAACAAGTAATTTTTTTTTCTTTTTCTTTTCTCATTTTTTTTCTTTTTTTTTCTCTTTTTTTCGTTTAAGAAGAATGCAAGCCACTGAATTTTCTTCTTCTTCACTTCTTTCTCTATTTTTTTTTTCTTCCCTTTGCTTCTTTTTTTTCTTTACAAAATAGAAGATGCAAATAAAAATTGAATAAAAAATTCTATTTAGCCCTCCCCACGTGCTATTGGCAAGCTGAATAACCTGACGGTGTTGTGATTGGGTCCAAGGGGGATACCTTACCTAGAGGGAGCCTACGGTTGGAGGTCTCCCTCATTGTCATGTGGCGCTGAAGCTTGGTAAAAGAGGGAACTTGGATGCTCACTCGGGGGAGAAGTGATCTCCCACTGGTATTTTGTAACCGCTCGGAACCAGCAAGAACCATGGAGATAGGGACAAACTTGGATTATTCACTCTATTTCGTCTTGACGTCGTCGGAGTTAAGAAATTTTGGGTGTTCAGGTTTTTAATATGGTAACCCGGTTATATGTGGTAACACTCCTAGGGTCAATGGTTCGTCCCTAAAGTCTAGATAACACTTCTCGAGCCAGATGTGCCGCCTGCTACTACAAATTATTCTCACCGCCGACCATGGATGTGGCTTCCAGATGAGGATGATGTGGATGTCGGCTAAGGGCTGATAGGGTAGTGGAGTCTATCTAGGTGTATGGCAACAGGCTACGGATGGGAGCCGGGTCGTTTGTCGGCGTTCTAGTTTTTGAGGGTGGCTTCCAGGTGAGGATGATGTGGATGCTTGTGGGGATGTGAAGGAGAGGGCAAGAGTGTCGTTTGGTGGATGGAGACCCGGAACCCATGCTGACCCACCTACCTTTCCTTTCCAGCATCGACGCGGCGGGAAGAGCCGAAGGATGGACCTACCTATCATGCATGCAAGGTGCGACTTGAGAGTCTTAGGAAGGGAATTGTTGGGGGAAGGGAAGCATACCTATCTGCCTCTCGGTCGGCTAGTGGAGTGTCAGTCGAAGACGTCGGTGGCCGGCCTATCTGAAGGCGGACGTCGAAGTGTTTCCTGTCATGTACGGGTAGAACTTCTTCAATTGTGATAGGTTGACTAGACTGAACTCCTCTTACGTGGCTTCATCGAAGAGGTAGGTGGCTCCCCCGCTGAGGGTCTTGGTGATGACGTAAGGCCCATGCCAGTTTGGGGAGAACTTCCTGGTAGAGCCGATTGGGAAGGTAGCTCGGAGAACCAAGTCACCCAACGTGAGGGACCGGGGACAAACCTTCTTTCTGTATGCCCTTGCCATTTTCCTTTGATAGCACTAGGTGTGATGAAATTCCCTCAATCTGCTCTCGTCCAAGAGATAAAGCTATAGAAGACATGATTCTGACCACTAGTTGTCTGAGTCTGCTCCCTCCATGAGGATGCATAGGGATGGAAGCTCCACTTCGATCGGTAGTATGACTTTTGACTTGTAAACCAGTGAATATGGTGTTGCTCCGGTGGTGGTTCACAATGACGTCCGATAGGCCCAAAGTGTGTACGGGAGATGGTCATGCTAGACCTTGTGCATCTGGACCATCATCTTGAGAGTTCGAACCAATGTCTTGTTGGTTGCTTTGACTACCCCGTTCATCTATGGCCTGTAGGGGGACACTCTGAGGTGGCAGACGTGCCACTGCTTGAGGTAGCCGGTAACCTGCTTGGCTGTGAAATTGGTGCCATTGTCGGTTACCACCTCGAAGGGCACGCTGTACCAGGTGATGATGTGGTTACGCAAGAACTTCAGGGTGGCAGTTGTCGTGATAGTTTTGTAGGATGTTGCTTCCACCCACTTAGTGAAGTAATCTATGGCCACTAGTATGTACTGGTGTCCATTGGAGAATGGCCAAGGGGAAGCCATGTTGTATAGTTCTTTTGGGGGCACGTGGATGAGATTTCCATGAATCTGGCATTGGTAGCAATGATGGGTGTAGGTTGTGTAGTCTGCATCCATTGTGCTCCAGTAGTAGCCTTGCAGCATGATTTTCTTTGCTAGGAGGATCCCATTCATGGATTTCCTACATAACAGTATGTGCCTTGGGCTGGCTCACACATCAGAGAAGAGTCTAGTTGTAAGACTGCTTGTATAGCAGTTCCCTATGGAAGACGTAGCTGGCTGCTAGCTTGGCCAATGTACGTCCATCCTATGTGGTGGCTTCTGGTGGGAACTCCCCGGTTTCTAGGAATGTTTGTACGTTTGAGTACCAAGGGCGGTCTTCTTGCTGTGACTCCTCCGAGTAGTCATCTGGGGGCCTAGAATCTACATCTTCCCATCAGTCGACTGGGGTTGGTTCTCCGAGTGGGTTGACCATCTACCGGGTGTTGTGGCAGCTCACCAGATATAAAGCTTGGGTTTGAACGTTTGCCTGGCTGTGGACTTCTGTGATGCGGTAGATGTCCTGACTGTGAGTTGGCTGGTGGAGCAACGTGACTTCCACTGCTATGCTTCCACCTTCCATAACTGTTACCCATGACACCAGGATGGCCAAGGCGTCTACGTATGGGTTGTGTTTTGCGGTTGACGTGCTGGAAATGGATGAGCCAGAAGCCTTCCACCAAATGTATTATGAGTTCCTGATATGGCTGAAGCTTCGGGTCTCAAGTCCTCCATCTATTGAGAGTTTGGGAGATTACCAGCATAGCGTCACCATACACGTGCAGATGCGTGACCTGGTGTTCCAATGCAAGACATAGTCCCATGATGCAAGCCTCGTACTCTACCTCGTTGTGGGAGCACGCGAAGAGAAGTCACTTGGCTACTGGCAGCATCCGTCCTAGAGGGTCCACTAGGACAAACCCCCACTCCACAGCCTTTGGCATTGACCGCTCTATCAAAGTATAGGATATGGGGTTCTGGCTGGTCTAGATCCAGCTCACCAATGGTGAAGATGGGCTCATTAGGGAACGAGTCCTCCAATGGCTGATAATCTGGCAGGGCTTGATGCGCCAGTTGGTCGGCCATAACTTGGGCCTTCATCTACTTTTGGGACACGTACCAAATGTCAAACTCAGTGAGGAGCATCTGCCACTTGATGCATCTGCCTACCAAGGCCAGCTGGTCAAAGAGGTAGCGTAGGGGGTCTTGGTGGTTGAGCAACAGGACCGAGTAGACCACCAAGTAGTGCCGTAGTTTCTTCACCATCCAAACCAGCGAGAGGAAATTTTTCTTGATGAGTTTGTATCATTGTTCTACCTTGGTGAACTTCTTACTAAGGTAGTATATGGCCTACTCAACCCTACTGGTGGTGTCATGCTGGCCCAACACGACGCCCATGGAAGAGGACGTGACAGATAGGTACAAGAAGAGTGGCCATCCAGGATGAGGCGGCACAAGAACTGACGGCCAGGATAGTTGCTACTTGATGTGGTTGAAAGTATCTTGGCATTGTGCTATCCACATGAAGCTGGTATTTTTATTTAGTAGTTTGAAGAATGGCTCGCATGTTGGCGTAAGGCGCAAGATGAAGCACCCTATGTACTGTAGCTTTCCTAACAAGCTTTGGACTTGCTACTCCGTCTATGGGGGAGGCATGTCTAGGATCACTGTTGCCTTGTTAGGATCCACCTCAATCCCACGCTTGCTAATGACGAAGCCCAAGAGCTTTCCTGTGGTGGCCCCGAACATTGATTTCGACGGGTTTAGCTTAAGCTTGTACTTCCTTAGGGCTTGAGATGTTGTTGGTGCGTGCGTGCCTTCACTACCATGTCGTCGATGTAAACTTCAACTTCTTTGTGCATCATGTCATGGAATAGGGTGGTCATGGCTCTTTGGTAGGTAGCACTGACATTTTTGAGCCCGAATGGTATCACCTTGTAACAGAAGATGCCCCAAGGGGTGGTGAATGTGGTTTTCTCCTTGTCTTCTTCAGCCATGAGGATTTGATTGTAACCAGAGAATTTTCCCATGAAAGAATACACTCTGTACTTGGCGGCGTCATCGACCAAGACATCTATGTGCGGTAGTGGGAAGTCATCCTTGGGGCTGGCCTTGTTGAGGTCCCGGTAGTCGACACACATGTGTACCCATCCGTCTTTCTTGGGTATGGGCACCATGTTTGCCACCCAATCCAGGTAGAAGATCGGCTAGAGGAACCGGACATTCAACTACTTGTGAACTTCCTCCTTTAGCTTCTGGGCCCATTCCTATCTCATGTGTCAAGCTTTCTGCTTCACAGGGTGGGCTTCCGGTTTGAGAGGTAGTCGGTGGATGGCTACCTGCTCATCCAAATTGGGCATGTCTTCGTATCCCCAAGCAAACACCTCTAGAAACTCTCACAAGAGTGCGAGGAGTTGTTGTTGGTAAGGCTCGGGTACCTCTTTGCTAACTTTTGTTTCTTTTCAATTTTGTTCATCCCCAAGGTTTATAAGCTCAACCTCGTCAGTGGAGGTTATACCAGTGGAGTCAGGCGATTGGACCCACAGACTGACTTCTTGAAATTCTTGGTCTTGCAGTGGGCAACCGTCAAGCTCCTCCACTGATTGCTGACCCTCAAGCTAAAAAGGCATTGGATAGTGAGCTTGGCTGGAGCTACATCCCTGGTCTCTTGGCCAAGTGTCGGGTAGGTATACCGGTTGCCGGTTTGGAATGAGGCGAAACCTCGAGAAGGCTTCAGAGGAGAAGGTGATGCCAACCCATAGACTGAAGAGGGAGAGGGGCAGAATGCCCCTAGCTTTGCCCCAAGGCACTGCTCCTTTGTCGGTACATGCAGAATGCCCGGTGGATAGGCCGGCGACCGGCTCGCTAGGAGGCAAAAACCAGAGAGAGTCTCAGAATGCTCACATTCACCTATCTAGGTGAGTGTGGTGGGGGAGGGGCAAAATGCCCCTAGTTCTGCCCCACGATGTTGGTTGGCGTTCTGCTTGTAAAGGATGCCATTGGGATTGAGTAGGCTAGCCGAATGTTGGTCGGCATTATGCGGAACCCCTACTGGATGTTGTTTGTGGTCGAATGATTGGACTGGTGACTGGATTATTCCTAGCTCTATCCTATGCTAAGTAAGACACTTGGTACGATTGCCAAGCCTTGGTCAACTCGGTCGGGTTGTTGAGTCGATGGTTGTTGAGGATGCAGCTACCAGCGCACTTATGTTTGGAATGCCAAGCCCTGTTGTTGACGGTACGGGTTCTGGCGTGAGTCACCCGGAAGCCACTAGGTTTGTCTCTTGACTTGGATGACCTAGAAGCCTAGAAAGTCCTCACCCAAGTCATTAGGTGGGTGTTGCACCGCTAAGTCGAATGAGAGGGGGAAGGAGCACACCTTGTTGACCCCTTTCCTTATACGAACCAATCGGACAGAGCGTCCATTTCCAAGGTTCCCCCCTAGAGGATGGACGATGGTGGGGCAGGATGGTGAAGGGTTGGCCCTTCACTGCTTGCCAGAGACTCTCCGAACAAGTGCAGCAAACCATCTTCCAGCTCCTTGTCTGGCTATAGGGGGTTCTCCCAAGGCTCCATGCACTTGGACATATAGTCAAAGGTAGCACGGTTCTGGAGGTCAGGTGGTGAGGCAACGATAACTGGCTCTAGTGTCGGGCGTTGCGACCTGAAGGATGCTACGACGACCATGGACCCCAGACGATGGTAATTTTCCACCAGTATGATAATGACTTCCCCCTTCCACAGGAACTTGAGCATCCTGTGAAGGGTGGAAGGTACAATAGAGTTTTGGTGGAGGAAAGGGTGGCCCAAAATGAGGTTGTAGCTTGGCAGGATGTCCACCACATGTATCGGAACATCGAAGACTATCGGTTCGACGATGAGGGGAAGAATGATTTCATCTCTAGCTTCATGGAGAGTGTCATTGAACCCTCTCATTACTCGGTTTGTGGGAAGCAAGTCCTCCTCCTTGATCCCTAACTTGTGCATGACCTATAGTGGGCACAAGTTTAGCCCTATTCCATCATCGATCATGACCATGGGGATGCACAGGTCCTTGTACTACACCCGGATGTACAAGGATAGGTTGTGATCAGTCCCGGTAGGTGAGAGGTCCAAGTTTGACAAGTAGATGAAGGATGGGACTATCACTGTTGCCACTATCCCTTCTATGGCTCTGGGAGTGAGGCTTTGATTCACCTTTGCCTCTTGTAGTACCTTAAGGAGGGTTTCCCGATGCTCGGTGGACGACCGAAGGAGATCCCACATTGAGATATCTAATCGTATTCCCCATAGCTAGACTGACAAGTCTGTGGGCAGCAGTGAAGGGGTAGTTGGTGTTGGTGAGGCGATGGTAGGTGAAGCAGGTGGTCGCCTATCGGATGATGGTTGGCTTGGAACTCCCAGGATAGACATCCCCGTTTGGCCAGATTCGATTGATATACTTGGCCAAACCTTGTTATAGTCGTGCATGCAGACGGTTGTAGCTGGAATGGGGATGGAGCTGGAGAGATGACTGCCTCCTTGCACTTGTGCCACTCAAACGTGGATGTGACTGGAGCAGATGGCACTGTCAAGGGCATGAACGACTACCTTGCCGGATGTGCTATGAGTGGTGCTGGGGCTGTAGCTGTTAAGGTGAGCGTGCTGTTAAGGTGAGCGCACTAGCTAGAGTGCTCGTCGATGGAGTGAGATTGGCTATCGGGACCTTGGTGAGGTGATGGTTGGGTGCCCTGTACAATCATGCCCAGGGAATCTTCTTCAGCTGGCTTGTCCTAGATTTGGGACGCCAAGGCCCTCCATCTGCCAATGTAATTGCTGAATGGCTCATTCTCACGTTGGCGAAGGTTGCAGAGGTCCTCCAACTTGGGTGCCCGGTCCAAGTTGTATGAGTACTATTCTTGGAACATGTACGTGTACCATCTCTTTCATCCGACTATCACCCAGAAACCCATGGGTTTCTACCGGCCCCACCGGAAAATGGGCCGAGGTATAGAGAATTGAAAGGTGATTGTGTGGGCCCATCACCACGTGGGGTCGATGGCTCGTTGAACGGAGTTGCCACCTTATTTTTGGGTAGAAAATAAGGAAAACCGGACGGGGAAGTTTTGTTCCACCATCGAAACAATAAAATTGCGAGAGTAACGTGAAATTGTGTAACGATATTCGAAACATGAGAGAACTGGATATGGGGCTCAAGGTACTGTTGGGGAAGGTGTTAGGCACCCCCAGACAGCCCGGGCAATCCCGGCCTCTCTCTGGCACTAGAAATGCAAAACCACAATAGTCAATTCATATGTGGAGGGTTCTATAGAATCCTCCACCTCAATAGCTACCTGTAGAGCAAAACCAATCAAATTGCTATAGCCATAACTAATAGGAGGACAGACATCTCTTCTAGGTCGGTCCTTTCCAATTGTCCTAGGTGGGTAGCTCCTCCACCTCTTCCTCCCTATTGTCAACCTCGTGCAAATTCTCAATATCATCATTTTCCTTGGTCTCACCATGCTCAGGACTACATGGCAATGTCAAGGGTAGCTCCACCTGATTAGGCATGGAGTGATGCAACTCTGGTGATTCTCCCAATGCTGATTTATCTGAGGTTTGCAACATAAATTTTTCATCAAAAGTAACATCACGACTATGAATTACTTTACTTGAATCAACATCATAAATTCTGTACCCTTTTATTCCAGTACCATAGCTAACGAATATACCTTTCTTGGCCCTCAGTTCCAACTTACCATTGTTGACATGATAATAAGCTGGACACCCAAATATCTTCAACTTGGAGTAATTTGCAGATCTGTTCATCCAAGCATCAAAGGGTATATTTCCATCTAATGCACTAGATGGAGACCTGTTCACTAGAAAGGAAGCTGTGTTGACAACTTCTGCCCAAAATTTCTTTTCAAATTTGCATGTAACAACATGCAACGTGCCTTCTTAAGGAGTGTCCTATTCAGCCTTTCTACCACTCCATTCTGCTAAGGTGTGTATCTGACTGTATAATGTCTTGTGATGCCTTCTGACTTGCAAAAGTTCTCAAATTCATGAGAACAAAATTCCAGGCCATTATCTGTTCTTAGATACTTCACTTTCCTATCTTTTTGGTTTTCAAACTACAACTTCCACTACTTGAAGCAAGAAAATGCCTCACTCTTATGCTGTATAAAGAAAGCCCAACTCATCCTGGAATAATCATCAATAACAGATAAGAAGTATCTAGAACCTGCCAAAGAAGATTGCTGATATGGTCCCTAACAATCTGCATGGACATAATCAAGTACTCCCTTGGAAGTATGTTGTCCACACCCAAAAGACACTCTCTTCTGCTTCTCATATACACAATGTTTGCACATATCAATGCATGCAAACTTGTGCCCAGCGAACTTGCCATGCTACTCAATTTCTGCATACCTTTCTGCCCCAAATGCCCCATCCTAGAGTGACAAATGACAGAGAGATCTTGTTGATCAGATGTAGATGTGGCTGCTGTTCCTACAATTGGAGTGCCTTGTAGAATACACAACTAACTAGGCTTAGCTGCTTTCATTACAACTAATGAGCCTTTCAAGACATTAATCTTTCCATCACCTCCTGAATATCTATAGCCCTTTGCATCAAGAGCCATCAAAGAAATCAAGCTCTTCCCCAAATTTGGGACGTGCCATACGTCCTCTAGAGTTCTAATAGTCCCATCATGCAATTTAAATTTAACAGTGCTAACACCGCATGGGTACATACATCATCATTGGCCAATGTAACTTGGCCTCCCTCCACCTACTCATAGGTGTCAAAATACTCCCTAGTTGGAGTCATATGATGTGATGCACCTGAATCCAAAATCCAATAACTATTGGAATATGCACTGCAACAAACAGTAAGGGAAAAATCACCTTCAGAGGCTGAATCTTCTGCAACAACTGCTTTCCCTTTACCTTTCAACTTGGGACAATTGGCCTTCCAGTGGCCCTTTTCTTTGCAATAGTTGCAAATATCTTTAGTATACTTGCCCATTGACATGCTTCTGCCTTTGCCCTTGTTATTGAA
The DNA here is from genome assembly GCA_024699675.1 of Amphibolis antarctica. Lineage (NCBI taxonomy): Eukaryota > Viridiplantae > Streptophyta > Magnoliopsida > Alismatales > Cymodoceaceae > Amphibolis > Amphibolis antarctica. Next base: position 35,655 of record JAMKPZ010000038.1, read on the forward strand.
CTGTTTTTGGCTTTTTCCTCTAATTTCCTGTTGATGTACTGACAAACCTGAGCCACTGGCTTCACCTGTACCATGTTGTACCATATGCCTTAGCTCTCTCGAATGGAGGCTAGATCTCACCTCCTCCAGGGTAATATAATCCCTGCCAACAACACAAGACTGCACAAAATTTTCAAATGACAAAGGCAAAGAACATAAGAGAATGAGAGTGGCATCCTCATCTTCAATGGTAACACCTATGTTTCTCAACTCCATGAGAAGTGCATTTAGCTGATCTAAATGCTGTTTCAGTGGTATACCCTCTTTCATCTTCATAGAAAATAGTCTTTGTTTCAATAGTAGTTTGTTTGTCAATGACTTGGTCATATAGAGTGACTCCAATTTCTGCCACAGTCTCAAAGATGTACTCTCATCAGCAACTTCAATTATCACTTCATCTAATAGGCAAAGCAAAATGGTAGAATGTGCTTTCTCCTCTTGTTGAGCATATTCTGTGGAGTTCTTATCAAGATCTGACTCCTTATTCAATAGAGCCCAAATGCCTTGCTATTTCAGCAACGCTCTCATCTTGATTTGCCATAGACTAAAGCCATTTTCCCACTGAATTTATCGATCTTCATTCAAGGAGTAGACATGATTTCAAGTGGGAAATTCCACAAGCACACACGAATTCAAATGAAGCAAGTATACAACAAAAAACTTCCACCAAAAATAATTCAAATGGAATCAAGCCACAAGTGAACCCCCAAAAGACAATCCGGCACCCAAAAAAGGAAAGTAGCGGATTTTTCAACAAAAAACGCCAAGGACGATATCTGATGCTATGGTCCACGAAAAATCCCCAAATTTCTGCCACAAACACAGTACAATATGAGGAAGGATCAGAGGGCTTATGACTGTATTCCAGCAAGTGGAATACCAAGCACACGGGTTTGTGTCCAAGGGTGTCGGGCTGGCACGCGGCTGGCGCGGCGGCGGCGGCAGACTGCTACTCCTTGCGCCAACTGTTCCCATGGGAGAATACACGACCAAAACTCCTTGAACAAGCTTTGATATCACTTGTTACGGCCAGAGGTATCCAAGCATAGTGGATTCCAATGAGATTAGCATGTGTAGAAGGGAAGAAACAAGAAGAAAAGTAGAAATCAAGGTTGCCATAGGTTTGACGCGCGGCTAGGGTTCCAAGCGCGCCCAAACATGCCCAAATGGCAAATGCAAATGAGATTTACGTGGTTCCCCAACTTGGGTACATCCACGGGTGTCTCTCCTTGGGTTCTTCACTATCTTCAAATGGTGGAGTACAAGAGAAAGAGGAAAGGGAAGAGAGGGATGGCCGACGCACCTAGGGTTGGCTTGGCCTCCTCACACAAAGCTTCTCTCGTTACAAAATGATCTCACACAAAACCCCCTAATTCCCTTTTGTGCATTTGGATGGCCTTATATAATAGCTAATCATCCATGAAAAAAATGTCCTTACAAAAATAATAAGATTCAAGACATATTCAATAATTTGAATTATTTACCCATGCATCTACCCGACAGCTGTGACAGGTTGGCCGGCGGCCGGGTAAGGGAGATCAACATGCGTTAGGAATGCAACTGGGGGTTTGGGGGAGTTAGGCCGTGACAGAGAGTCAAGATTGTGCACCGGTTGTTGATCCGGAGGCCGTGTACTATACCCCGGACGTCGAACTCCACCCTTGCATGCCTTGTATTAGCCGAAGTTCTGTATGGTCGGTCATTTTCTCTCCACTGACATCTGCAGGCGTGTTGACGAGTGTACCTGCATGTTGGTGGAAGAGTTTAGGATCGACCACTGGGGTATTTTACTGGCGGGCCAGTTGGTGGCCGGCTAATTTACCCAGCCACCAGATAGGTGTGGAACATGGGTTTCAACACCAGATAGGGAGGAGTTTGGGTGAACCGACTGCTAAGTGGTATACCGGCGTGCCGGTGGGTGGTCGGTTGATTTACCCGACCGCCCGATAGATGTTAAGCATGGGGGTCAACACTACTGGACATTTGGGTCTGGGGCCGAAGGTTGACTCGGTATGCCGCCTTTAATTCTGGGTGTAGAGATTTTTAAACCTCCAGGGAAAGCGGGAACCGTCGGGTCGTACATGTTCGTACGCTCGAACGATCGCCGCTGGCAAGGATGTATGCTGGTGGCGTCATCCCGGAAACCTTTCCAGCGCATCGGGAGGGTAGACTTACACCTCCCGAGAAAATGGGAACCGTCGGGTCGTACATGTTCGTACGCCCAAATGACCGCCGCCGGCAAGGATGCATGCTGGTGGCGTCATCCCGAAAACCTTTTCGGGGCATCGGGAGGGTAGACTTACACCTCCCGGGAAAATGGGAACCGTCAGGTCGTACATGTTCGTACGCCCAAACAGCCGCCGGCGGCAAGGATGCATGCCGGTGGCGTCAGCCCAGAAACCTTTCTGGGCCATTGGGAGGGTAGACTTGCACCTCCCAGAAAAATGGGAACCGTCGGGTCATACATGTTCGTACACCTGAACCGCCACTGCCGACAAGGATGCATGCCAGTGGCATCATCCCGGAAACCTTTCTAGGGCATCGAGAGGGTCGACTTACACCTCCCGGGAGAAATATATAGGAAATCGGATAAAACGCGTAAAACCCGTTGGGAAACTACGAGTTTCCACGTAAAAGGACTCGATAGAAGGGTCGCGACTGAACCAAACTTGACCATGCCGGGTGGATTCACCTGGCTGGGAAGGAGGCTGCTGGTACCTTCGAAAGTGTCTCCGAAGGAATGCTACCGGGGCACGTCCTCTGACCTTTCCCTTGCGTGGGAAAGGCCTCGTATGGTCGGGGCTGGAGAAAAACGTCGTTAAATCACACGTAAAACGACGACGAAGGAAGTGCTTACCTGTAGGGAGTTGTCAGCGGTGATTGGAAGTCCTCGCTCCGATGCGGTGAGAGGGCGTCGGGGCTTTGAGCGGCTCTCCTCCTTCAGAACCTCCAATCGGCGTCTTCTCCAAGGGGTGAAAGCGTCTGAGCAACATCTCCCGCGTCCGAACGAGCATTTTTCAAGAGGGTGGAAGCGTGCTGAATGGGGTGGAAGGCCCCTTCTTTTATAAGGGATTTCCTTCCTTCTTTGGGGGGGATCCAAAGATGGAAGCTGACGCATATCTCGGCTCAATCACGCAGTTGGCGTGATTGATTGATTGCGAGATTTAAGTGGTTAAATCTCATGGTATCTTTCTAATTGATTCGCCTTACCTTTTTGGGTAGTTAACCGGCAGCCGCTACGTGGCAGGTGGATACCGACCGGTTCTATCCGGCCACCCCACGAAGGTGAGCATGTGGGCTTAGTTGGGGGATTTGGGGTGTCGGCTGTCGGATTTTTGTACCTATGTGCTGGTGGTGGGCCAGCTGTTCCCCTGATCCTTCTGTTCAAGTAGGGGTTTTGGGGAGCTGGTTGCCTGATTTTTGTATCGGTTTGCCGTCGGCGGACCGGCTGGTCCCCCGATCCTCCTGTTCAAGTATGGGCCCACAAGGAGCCGGCTACCGGATTTTGGTACTGGCATGCCGGTGGCAAGCCGACTGGCCCCCGCCGATCAACTTGTTTAAGCATGGGATCAACAGCCACTTTTGTAGGGAACACAATTACACTTAACAAGTGCAGTAAGCCTTTAAACCCCTAGGTTACCCTAGTGGCAGAGTTGTGTCTCTGTAGGGATTTCAGTGGATACACCCACAATGTCTAAAGAAACAAAAGAAATAAGATATAAGAGAAAGAAAGAAAAGTAGGGAGGTGAGAAACATAACCAACCCAAGGATCATTTGAATCACTTGTTGCTAGAACAACTTCAACGAGATGAGGTGGCTTAGTCTTACAACACTCCCTCTCCTTGCCCTTAAATCGAATAGACTCATTTAAAATGTGAACAAGAAGTCACCCTTCCATGAGAACCATCTGTCTTGTGCAAGCAAGAGGAATTCGCACCCTCACAACTCTCAATAAGAAATTAAATCATTAAAGTAGGCATACACATCTCATCAACAAAAGAGGGTAATTTGAGATACTCCCATCTTTTCTAAAATATTGGAAAATGCTCTGGCCGGCAGACAAAGGATAAGACAATAATATACCATCACTCAGAATGTTGACTTGTTGATATAGTATCATTTCACTTCTTTCTCACATCCCAAATGACTTCAAATATTTTCCTTTTTCTACTCATACTGACATTGATCCCTTAAGTTTTCTGATCTTTTCTCTACAAATATTCCTCATTTTCATTCAATATTTTTCAATACCTATTTTTTTTCTTTTCTTTTTTTTGGTTCAAGGGTAAATAGGATAACCCTTGAACTAACATGTGGGTAAACTAGATAACACATGGACTTACTTGTGGCTTATCCCCATAGTGTGTCTTTTTCTTTTTCTTTAATAAAAACATATAAAAACAAAGTAAATGACATAGCATTGCACTTTTAGAACTAATAAATGACCCATAGTCAATTAAGTTCACCACCTTATATCTCTACAATCTAATTCCCAAATGAACTCCATGGTGCATTAAAGCTCAAACCCTTGCTACCTTCCTTCACATCACCTTTAACTCAAAAAACTTGGGAGATATGTCAATATAATGCTCACTAGAATGGAAAATTTTCATATCATGATTAAATTTTGTATGGCACTCGGCATAGGTTATCTCTTCACTCAAACAGGGTAAAGAGAAAGAAATTGAATCCTCTTTAGAATATTAGGTGAACAAGGCATTAATTCAAATGAAACAAGAAGACTCAACCCATTGCACAAGTTAATTTGAAATCTATCTCATCTAAGGGCAATAGGTTATTAGGAATTAGCTCTGGAGATTCTCTCTTAGTATAATAGGGTCTTCCCATTAATTCTAATAGCAACACTTGAAACTCATATTGCTCAAGGTTTGTCCTCAAGAAAAACATAAAAATATAAAAGATATAAAAATGTGAAAAATTTAAAATTTTGAACATTTTTAAACTATTTAAATGGATGAAAAATAAAACTAAAACATAAACCTGCATTATCCTCAATGTAAATAGAAAAGTTCAATATGAATAGGAAAATTTATAACAACTATACAATAAAGTAAACTTCTCCTTCATATCAAACATATGAATGTGATGCATGCTAAATAATGCATTGAACTTAGTATGATAAAGCATTTGAAATGCATGAGTATTGCTGTCGAAATTAAATACCAATGCTACACATCAATAAGATATGTTGAAAAGGAGTGATATTTTCTTAAAACAAAGAAATAAAAATAGTGCTAAGCTTGTGGACTTGTAATGGCTCACAAGAAAACTAGGTGGTTTATAAACAGACACCACCAAACTACAGCTTCATTAGCTTAAGTCGAGTGGTGTTGTACATCCCCTCCATGAGCTGTATGCCCATCTGGTACATGAGGATTTAGTAAAGATTGACTTGGAGGAGCACCTTTGTTTCTTAAGTTCAGTGAGTTCGCTATTTGGTTCAATTGTGTTTCAATTCTTTTAATAGCTTGATCATGTGCTACAATTTGGGGATTTGATTTTAATGCTAAATTTACTTTTTGCAGGAAGTTTGATATTTGTTTCTCAAAATTCTGATCATGAATAGATTGATTATGATTTACATTTAAAGAACTATTGTTCATTGTAATTTGTTCAATAAAAGGTTGTCCTACAGGTTGAGGTGGTTGTTGGCCAGGATTTTTCCATGAAAAATTAGGATGGTTCCTCCACCTAGGATTATAAGTAGGATTGAAATTTGAGTTGTTATGTTGATTATAGAATAAAGCATTAACATCTTCAAAGTCATTTAAGATAGGGCAGTCTTCTACAACATGACCTATGGCAAAACAACTTGTACATTTGGGCATGGTAGACTCAATCTTTTGTTTAAGCTGTAACTCAACAATTTTATGTATCAAGCTAGCCATCTTAGCCTCCAAAGCAATTTGTGGTTCAACAACATGAACTCCTCTATGGGTAGGAATTTGTTCCTCACTTACTTCAACAACACTCTCCCATTGGGCAGTTCTTTTGACTAGATCTTCTAAAAGTTTCCAAGCATTTTCTATTCCTTGGTTCAGGAATCCATTTTGACTCAGAGATTCTAAGAGTGTCTTGGTGTGATAATCAATCCCTTCATAAATAGTTTGGATTTGGGTCACTCTCTCTACTCCATGATGTAGGCATTGAGCTTGGAGATTTCGAAACCTTGCAAAATATTTCTAGAAAGGTTCTCCTGGTTTCTGTTTACAATTTAAACTTTCATTTTTCCTTTTAATTGTGACATGCATTGGATAGTATTTTCCTAGAAATTCGTAACAGAATTGATTCCATGTAATAATTGAATTTGGTTGTAAACTGTATAACCATCCTTTTGCACTGTCTTTTAAAGCAAAAGGCATATACCTCAGTTTAATTGCATCAACAGTCATGTTTGGTACTTTCATCATATTACAAACTTCATTAAATTCTTTTAGAAACCAATAAGCATCTTCTTTTTCGAATCCATGAAATTTTGGTAATTGGTTGATGTAATTAGAATTTAATTCAAATTTGTCATTAGGGCATTCAGGTAGTGTGATACAGGAAGGTTCATCCATTAAATTCAGGTAAAACATAGTACTTATTGTTTGTTTGATAGGTTGATCATGCTGCGAGGCAGCCATAATTGTTCTTCTTGGTGGTGTTCTGACTAAGCTATGAGATGAATCCGTAAACCAACCTAACATACAACATTTAAATGTAAAAGAAGGTTTACATGTGTACCGTCATTAGATAAGCTTTAGCTGCCATCTCATGTTGTCATTCGACAGGTATATCTGTTTACAATAATACCACAACTGTAATAAATGATATAACATTTTAGATTTCCTAAAAATATGTAACGAAACAACCACAATCATATAGATTTTGAGCATGATACAACAAAGATGTTCCAAAGGAAATAAAAGCATTGCACATGTGTTCAACAAAGGAAAATTTTGAAATAACCCATGGCTAGGTTCATGGGTAAACTAGTTTACCCTCAAAGAAACATGTGGGTAAATAGGAAATTTTACACACAATGTTGCTAAGTATTTGCATAGGGAATTAACTCGTTAAACCACACTACAGAAGCAGGCAAAGATAATTGATGAATAAGTTCAGTGTTGCAGCCTCCTTCAAACAAGTGGATCCTATAATAATAAAGATCATCCCAAGCATAATAAAGAGTCTCCATAAAGATCATCCTCCAGAAGTTTAGAGTGAATGCTGAAATGTGGCACAACGAGGGTTGACACAGGATCAAAGCTGCAATCAGGGAGCAGGAGTTGAAAATGGTAAGGGAAGATATTGCTGATTGTTTGAAACAGAGTAGGGAGGCTGGCATCGTAGTGCCAACCTTCCTCAAGGAGAAAATAGCCTCTCATGTTGAGAGAGAGGTAGGGCAGGAGCAATTAGCTGGCCCTAATAATCGTTTGGCGCATGATTTATTCAAAAGGAAGTGTGTTTTCTGGTTCCATAGAGATATATTTTGCTTAGACATGGGTCAATTAGGATCAGGACTAGTACCTATTTTTGTACTCCATGGCAGACAATATGACCTTAAAGGTCATTGTCCACAAAAGAATGGATGAGGTGGATTAAATTTGACCAATTTGAGTTATCCTCATCTAGGTGGCATAAGGGTAGTTTGCAAAGAGACCGTACTAAGGAGAAGATTTTGAATGATTTGAAATATTAGTTGAAACACTTTCAAAGTAAGGTTGAGAGGGAATTTGTAACTCTCCCTACAATTAGGCCCAATAAATTCTTGGATCAACACATTGTCCACACCAAGGTTGAGTTGTGGTTTACCAAGGCTGTGTATTCCATCATCCAAGACTTAAACAAAGATGCAGTGGTTATAGATGATGTATATGCCTGCCTTCTCGAGGGCAGAGATGAGAGGAAACAATATAATTTCTATATGCAGACCTACCTCTCTCTTGGGGAAAGCCAAGAAGTGGCTGAGATTGCCTCCCAATGTGCCTTGTATGAGTGGAGGCAACACACTACAGAGCAAGCTGCCCATGCTATGGAGATGGCAAAAGTTGAGGCCCTGCAGAAGGTAGCTGAAGTCAAGGTGAAAGAAGAGGCCTGGGAGGTTGATTTCTAAGCATTCAGTGAGATGATGGTAGGTCCATCTGAGCCACAAGAGGTTGAGAGAGTAGTCGAAACATCTCAACTTTCTGTGAGTAATGAGGAGTTGACAGAGATAGACTCTAAAGAGGAAGAAGAAGAAGAAGAAGAACAACAACAACCACCACTACAAGTACCAACACCACCACCACAGCAACAACAACAACAAGTAGAAGAAGAAGACATTCCAGTGGTTGGACAAAAGGGAGGGGTAACAGAGAGTAGTGATGATGAACTCACCCTAGGGGAGTTACTTCATCAATACAGAGTAGCCAACCCTCCTCCCATTGAATCACTAGTCCACTAGGAGGTTCCTCAAGTTGAAGAAGTAGGGCATCAATTGGTGATGTGGGTATACTTAAGGTTTTAAGTTTAATATTTGTTGTTTTTTTTTGTTTTCTTTCAATTTCTCTTGTTTTAGTAATTTAAAATGTGATTTTGTTAAATTCAGGAGGAAGGATCTACTGTTGGAGCGGTACTTCCATTTTTGGAACCCCAAGACAGTGAAGGGGTTAATCAAACCATCCTCAAAGCCATTTAGTTTGCTTCAGAGGAGGGTCAGGTAATCATTTAAGCTACATTACCTTCAAGTTTGTTTTAGGTTTCCATTTTTATTACTTTTTGTATGCATGTGTTTATATGTTTCCCCCCTCCCCTTTTTTTTATATATATATAGTGTGAGCCAACTTCCCCTGAAAGGGAAGAAGAAGAAGAAAAGAAGAAAGGACAAGAGGAAGAGGAAGGAGCTACTATTAGTCCTCTAGCCTCCAGTCCAATGCAGGGGGATCTGGATTTACGGCAAATAGAGACTTCTGCTGAGCAGGAACCAAACTTTGGTGGAGAAGAAGATAGAGCATTGGTAACCTATTCTCCACCAACAAAACAACATTTAGCTACTGCAAAGGCATCAGCTCCATCATTCCCTTCACATGTAGAATAGGCTCAATAGCTTGGCACTAATCCAATGATTTTTAGAGATGCTGGAGCTAGGGCTAAATTTTAGATGATTAGGGATTATGATATTCTTTTTAGCAGACCGATGGACTTTGATTTCATGGATGAAATCAAGGATTTACTAGAATTTCAGGGGCTGCTAAGAGTCATCCCTAGGTCAGGTAACAATTTCAAGGCTAAAAATTTAGTTCCTACATTTTATAGTAATTTGCATAAGGAGAATGGGGTGCTTGTCTCTGATGTGATTGATGTGAGAATCTATTTGACACTTGAATATATATTTGAGAGCCTAGGATTAAAAGATGAGGGTGTAGAGATTTTAGAATCATCTAGAATGGCAAATTGGTCAGAGCAAGATATGAAGAACTGTATGGCCATAAACCCTCAAATTAATTTGTTTAATAGGCTCAAGCAATTGAATGGGAAGTCTCATATGATTGCATTAATCCTGATCAGAACTATATATCAAAGATTTGGACATGATGTTGAATTGTCCATCTTTGTAAAAGTTGCAACAAATGCAGTAGTTAATAAGATTCAGGTGAACTGGTATAGAGTTTTCATTTCTAAGATCACAAGCATCAAAAAGAAGTTATTCTATGGTGATCTTATCTACTAGTTGGTGTCAAGTGCCACTGATTTATCAGATTGGGCTATAAAGAAATTGAAGTCTAGGGTATTGACTGCCAAAGACTTAAAGCTATTCTCTACAGAGGATCAACCAACACCATAGCTGCATAGTGAACCATGCACATCTCAATAGAGAGGATCAGCCTCTATATTAGAAAAGGTGGACACTATGTTAGATGAACTGGTTGCTCTGAAAGCAGAAGTTGCAGAACTGAAGTCCAGATTACCTCAGCAATGATTGATCTTTCTTCTGATGGTTGGCCTAGGTGGGATTACTGAACCAATCCCTTGCTGTTGGTAGCACACCAACTGGTGAGCCAGGAGAGTTTACTCAAAATGTCCCGAACGAGGTGGCTGGAGGGCGTTGGCCCCTTCTATGCCCTTGGTGTTTGAGGGCGGCTGGTGGGATGAGCCGGTGTTTCATGCGGGAACCGGCCTGTTACCTTCAATTCTAGTGGCCGTAGAAGCGGGTAGTGTAGGATGTGACATGGCATTGTCGAATGCCACAGCCGTAGACAGGTCTGGCGCCTTGGGCTGGTCCGTGGCTCTAGCAGGTACGATGATCGGCCAAGTGAAGTTCGTACTGGTGACAACAGGCGGTGGTGGGCCGAAGACCATGGATAGCGGCACAGAGGCTACCGTGGTGACAGAAGGGGAAGTTCTAGATGCTACGACAGAACCAGTGGCCATTGCTCTTGCTTATGAGCGGGTCTGGATAGGGGGAGCCAGTGGGGTCTGGAACTTGCGAGTTATAGAGATCTATGAGGAGAATCTACATGGAGGATCTATAGGGATCTACAGGAGAACCAAAGAAGGGTGATTTGGTTCAATGCATTTGAAAGTGGCTTCGCTTAGCAAATGCGATAAGTACGCTAAAAATCCCTTCGTCGAGTACGTGACGTGCTTGTCACGTACAGCCATGGGGAGCCGGCCACTCGGTCTGCTAGTAGGGCATCGGTCTGAGGCACCAGTGGCTGGCCTGTCTAAAGGTGACGAGCCCCGATCGGGTACGTGACGTGCTTGTCACAAACAGCCACAGGGAGCTGACCTATTGGTCACTAGGTAGGGCGTCGGTCTGAGACACCGGAGGCCCAGTTGGGTACGTGACGTGCTTGTCACGTATAGCCATGGGGAGCTGGCCTCTCGGTCGACTAGCAAGGTGTTGGTCTGAGACACCGGTGGGTGGCTTGTCTGAAGTGTGGCCGTGATGAGCCCCAGTCGGGAACATGACGTGCTTGTCGCATATGGAGATGCAGAGCTAGCCTCTCGGTCTACTGGCAGGGCGTCGGTATGAGACACCGATGGCCGACCTGTCTGAAGGTGGCGGCCGCGATGAGCCCCGGTCGGGTATGTGATGTGCTTCTCACGAACAACCACGGGGAGCTGGCCTCTCGGTCAGCTAGCAGGGCGTCGGTCTGAGACACCAATGGCTGGCCTATCTGAAGCCAGCGGCCATGATGAGCCCTGGTCGTATACGTGACGTGCTTGCTGCGTACGGTGATGGGGAGCAGGTCTCTCGGTCAGCTAGCAGGGCATCGGTCTGAGATGCCGGTGGCCGGCCTGTCTAAAGGCAACTGTCGTGATAAGCCCCGGTCGGGTGCGTGACGTGCTTGTCACGGACAACCACAGGGAGCTGGCCTCTCGGTCAGCTCACTGGGCGTCGGTTTGAGACACCAATGGCCGTTCTGTCTAAAGGCGGCGGTCGTGATGAGCCCCAGTTGGGTACGTGACATGCTTGTCACGTACAGCCACGAGGAGCCGGCCTCTTGGTCAACAGGTAGGGCGTCGATCTGATGATGAGCCCTGGTCCGTACGTGACGTGCTTGTCATGTACGACGACGGGGAGCTAGTCTGTTGGTTAGCTAGCAAGGCGTTGGTCTGGGATGGCAGTGGTTGGACTGTTTGAAGGTAGCGACAGCGATCAACCCCGGTCGGGTACATGATGTGCTTCTCTCGTACAGCCATAGGGAGTTGGCCTTTCGGTCAGCTGGCAGGGCATCGGTCTGAGACACCGGTGGCTGGCCTGTCTGAAGGCGGCGTCCGTGATGAGCCCTAGTCGGTTACGTGACGTGCTTGTCACGTTCAGCGATGGGGAGCTAGCCTCTCAGTCAGCTAGCAGGGCGTCGGTCTGAGAAGCCGGTGGTCAGCCTGTTTGAAGGCGGCGGTCGCGATCAGCCTCGGTCGGGTACGTGACGTGCATCTCACATACAGCCATGGGGAGTTGGCCTCTCGGTTAGCTGGCAGGGCGTCGGTCTGAGACACCGGTGGCTGGCCTGTCTGAAGGCGGCGTCCATGATGAGCCCCGGATGGGTACGTGACGTGCTTGTCACGTACGGCGACTGGGAGCTATCCTCTCGGTCAGCTGGCAGGGCGTCGGTCTGAGACACCGGTGGTTGGCCTATCTAAAGCCAGCGGCCGTGATGAGCCCCGGTCGGGTATGTGACGTGCATGTAACGTACAGCCATGGGGAGCTGGCCTATCGGTCAGCAGGAAGGGCGTCGGTCTGAGACACCGGTGGCCGACCTATCTGAAGTGCGGTCGTGATGAGCCCCAGTCGGGAACGTGACGCGCTTGTCGTGTATGGCGACGGGGAGCTGGCCTCTCAGTCAGTAGGTAGGGTGTCGGTTTGAGGCACCAGTGGCTGGCCTATCTGAAGTGGTGCCGTGGTGTGCCATGGTCGGGAATGTGACGTGCTTGTCGCGTACAGCCACGGGGAGCTGGCCTCTTGGTCAGCAGGTAGGGCGTCGATCTGAGACACCGGTGGCCGGCCTATCTGAAGTGTGGCCATGATGAGCCCCGGTCAGGAACATGACGTGCTTGTCGTGTACGGTGACGGGGAGCTGGCCACTCGGTCTGCTGGCAGGGCGTCGGTATGAGACACAGATGGCCGGCCTTTCTGATGGTGGCAGCCATGATGAGCCCCAGTCGGGTACATGACATGCTTTTGACGTACAGCCACGGGGAGTTGGCCTCTCGGTCAGCTGGCAGGGCATCGGTCTGAGACACCGGTGGCTGGCCTGTCTGAAGGCAACATCCGTAATGAGCCTCGGTCAGGTACGTGACGTGCTTGTCACGTACGGTGACGGGGAGCTATCCTCTTGGTCGGCTGGCAGGGCGTCGGTTTGAGACACTGGCATTTATTCCATAGATGTCTTACGTGAGGTTTTAAGTCATTTGCCAGTGAGAGTGTTATGCAAATTAAGTTGTGTGAGCAAGAGTGTATGGGCATTTATTTCAAAGCATTACTTTTGTTTGTGCCAAGCATACAAAATGAGAAATACAATTAGTGGAGTGATTTGGTATGATGCACTTCCAGGAAAATATATTCATGGAATTGATTCTGAGGCAGGAATTCCACCTACATCACTAGAAGGAGTTCACAATATTTTAGGATGTAACGGTGAATTAATTATTTCGAGGCATTATGGAGAATACTTTTCTAACAAATTTGATATTGGGATTAAGAATCCTGCTACAAATATAGAATTGGTACTCCCAAACCCTAATAGGGAAAAGCATGTCTTACTTGATTCAAGTGCAGTTTTAGCATTTAAGAATACTGATAAAAGGATTATGCATAAATTATTTTGTTGGGAGGAACCTCAAATGTGGACTGATTGTCAGTATTTGCTGGTTTATCATTTTGACAAACATCAATGGCAACCCGTCAGAGAAGTTTATTTTAGAGGAAGACCAACAAATAATAGGAATCATGTGATTATTGATGGAATCATTTACTTTATAACAAGTTGTACATCTCAATATATTAATGAACTTACGATTATTGTCATCGATATTGAAGATGAATCAGTGAAGCTCCTACCTATCCCATACTCTATGGGTGCACTAGCAATTTCATTCTATGATTTAGTTGAGTTGGTTGTATTTGGGGGAACTAATGGAGAACCTGCATCTCTTAGTTTAATTTGATGGTAGGATGCTAAAATGAAATTTGAAATTTGGAGGGTACAGGACATTGCAAAAAGGTAATGGAATCGAGTATACATAGAATTGCAACTAGAGGATCTGGGAGAACCTGACATGCCATATGAAGGAAAAATCAAAGCTTTCTATTTCATCAATGGAGATACTTATTTATTGTGCATGGGATAATCTTTATTATTACAAGATACAACTATTTGATGGAGGCTACAATGATAAACTTATTCGTCAATTAACCTTGCCTGCTTCTACAGTGTGGTTGCATGAATTAATTCCCTATGGAAATACTCTGCAACACTATGCATAGTATTTTCTGTCTGCCCATGTGTAAGTTTGAGGGTAAACTTGTTTACCCACAAACCTGGCCATGGGTTGTTTCAGAAAAGTCCCCTATTGAACACTTACAATGTTTGTTATTTCTTTTGAAATATCTTTGTTGTAGGGTGCTCAAAACTAAATGAACCTTTGCTACATGTTTTTATTAAATTTGAAATTTTATATCATTTACTACAATTATGGTATTATTGTAAACAGATGTGCTTGTTGCATGACAACATGAAATGATAACTGAAGCTTATTTAATGATGGTACACAAGAAAATTTTGTTTTATATTTAAATGTTGTATGTTAGGTTAGTCAAGGGATTCATCTTGTAGGTTACTTCGAACACCTACAAGAAGAATAATTATGGCTGCCCCACAGCAAGAACAACCTAGAGAATAAACAATAGGAAGTATGTTTTTCCCTAATTTAATGGATGAACCTTCTTGCATAACACTTCCTAAATTTGCTAATGACAGATTCAAATTAAATTCCAATTACATCAACCAGTTTCCAAAATTTCATGGATTTGAAAAAGAAGATGCTTATTGGTTTTTAAAAGAATTTAATGAAGTTTGCAATGTCATGAAAGTACCAAACATGTCTGTTATTGCAATTAAATTACGATATATGCCTTTTACTTTAAAAGATAATGCAAAAAGATGGTTATACAATTTACAACCAAATTCTATTATCAATTGGAATCAATTTTGTTCTGAATTTCTAGGAAAATACTATCCAATGCATGTCATAATTAAAGGGAAAAATGAAATTTTAAATTGTAGACTGAAACCAGGAGAACCTTTCTGGAAATATTTTGCAAGATTTCGTGACCTCCTACCTCAATGCCACATCATGGAGTAGAGAGAGTTACCCAATTCCGAACTATTTATGAAGGAATTGATTATCATATAAAGACACTCTTAGAATCTTTGAGTCAAGATGGATTTCTGAACCAAGGAATAGATAATGCTTGGAAATTTTTAGAAGATCTAGCCAAAAGAATTTCCCAATGGGAGAGTGCTGCTAAAGTAAGTCAGGAACAAATTCCTACCCATAGAGGAGTCCATATTCTTGAACCACATGTTGGTTTAGAAGCTAAAATGGCTAGCTTAATACATAAAATTGATGAACTACACCTTAAACAAAAGATTGAGCCTAACATACCTAAATGTACAAGTTGCCTTGCTGTAGGTCATGTTGTAAAGGACTGTCGTACTTTACATGAATTTGAAGATGTTAATGCTTTATTTTATAATCAACGTAACAACTCTAATTTTAATCATACTTATAATCTTAGGTGGAGGAACCATCCTAGTTTTTCATGAAAAAACTCAGGACAGTAGCCACCTCAATCTGTAGGACAGTCTTTTATTGAACAAAATGCAACGAACAATAGTTCTTTAAATTTAAATCAAAATCAACCAGTTCATAATCAAAATGTTGAGAGACAATTAGCAAACTTAATGCAAAGACTAGAAACAGCATTAAAGTCCAATTCTCAAATTGCTGCACATGATCAAGCTATTAAAAGAATTGAGACACAATTGAATCAAATATTTAATTCACTTAATTTAAGAAACAAAGGTGCTCTTCCAAGTCAATCTGTTCAGAATCCCTGTTTACCTGATGGGCACATAGCTCATGGAGGGGATGAACAACACCACATAGCTTAAGCCAATGAGGCTGCAGTTTGGTGGTGTTTGTTTATAAACCACTTGATTTTCTTGTGAGTCATTAGAATTCCACTAGCATAAATATATATAAGCCCTATTTTAATTCAATTATATTGTTTCTGTGAAGAAAAAAATATATCACATCCTTATCATCATTCTTTATTGATGCATAACAATTGTATTTAATTTCTGCAACATTACTTATGCATTTCACATGATTCATCCCATTAAGTTTAATGCATTATTCAGCATGCATCACATTTTCATATTTGATATTGGGGTTGTTTATATATTCCATATTTGTCATGAATTTTCCTATCTATACTAAACTTTTCCATTTACATTGAGGACAACGCAAAGTTTAAGTATGGGGCAAAGGTTTATGGTTAAGGTTTATGTTTAAGTATATAAGTTTAAGTATGTTAAAAATGTTCAAAATTTTTAAAATTTTCTTTTCCAATATTTGTGATTTTCTTTGATTTTCACATCTTTAATATTTTTTATGTGTTTTTCTTGAGAACAAAACTTGAGGAATGTAAGTTTCAAGTGTTGCTTTTATAATTAATGGGAAGACCCTATTATATTCAGAGGAGAATTTCCAAAGCCAATTCCAAGTAACCTATTGCCCTTAGATGAGATGGATTTCAAATTAACTTGTGCAATGAGTTGAGTCTTCCTATTTCATTTGACTTAATGCCATGTTAACCTAGTTTTTCTAAAGTGAATCATTTTCCTTTCTCATTACCCTATTTGAGTAGAGAGATAAACCTATGCCAAGTGCCACCATAAAAATGATCATGATATGAAAAAAATTTCCATTCTAGTAAGCATTATCCTAAGGTATCTCCCAAACTTCTCTAAGTTAGAGATTATGTGAAGGAAGGTAGCAATGGTATGAGCTTTAATACACCATGGAGTTCATTTGGGAATTGGGTTATGGAGATATAAGGTGGTGAAATTAATCGATTAAGGGTCATTTATTAGTTTTAAGAGTGCAATGCTAGTTATGTCATTTACTTTGTGTTATTTTAAAAAATGAATAAAAAAAGAGAAAGGAAAAGGGAGTTGATATTATCATACCAAAAAAAAGAAAAAAAGAAAAAGAATCGAAAAAATTCAAGGGATCAATGTCAATATGGGTAGAAAAAGGGAAATATTCGAAGTCATTTAGGATGTGAGAATGAAGTGGAATGATATCATATCAACAAATTAACATTTTGAGTGATGGTGTATTATTGCCTTATCCCTTGTCTACCAACCAAAGCATTTTCCAATATCTTAGAAATGAAGGGAATATCTGAAATTACCCTCTTTTGTTAGTGAGATGTGTGCCTGTTTTAATGATTTAATTCCTGATTGAGAGTAGTGAAGGTGTGAATTCCTCTTGCTTGCACAAGACAGGTGGTTCTCATGAATAGGTGACTTCTTGTTCACATTTTAAAGTGAATTTATTCAATTTAAGGGCATTGAGAGGGAGTGTTGTAAGACTGAGCCACCTCATTGCCCTGAAATTTTTATAGTAACAAGTGATTCAAATGATTCTTTGGTTGGTTCTATTTCCCTTTTCTCTCTCTCTCTCTTTATCTTTTAGGACTTTGTGGATGTATCCACTAAAAACCTTCTAGAGACATGACTCCGCCACTTGGGTAACCTAGGGTTTTAAAGGCTTGCTGCACCTGCTAAGTGTAGTCATGTTCCATATGAAAGTAGCCTAGGATAGTTTTAGTTAATTTTATTTTGTAGTCTTTATTACTTTCATAGTTTTTATAGTCTTATTTTAGTATTTTTCCAAGGGACTAGCAAAACTTAAGTATGGGGGACTTGTTTAGAATCAAAACTATGCATTTTATGAATATTAATTCATGTGTTTTAATGAATTTTAGTTGCATTTTGCATTGAGTAATGATGATTACAAGGTTAACAATACTTTTGAGTATTATGCACATTTATTCATTTTAATGAAGCATGAATTAATTTTTAAGTCATGAATTATATTTGTGGTGATTACCTACTGAAAAGGGAATGAATGATTGATAATTGACTCTTTAGGTTGCCGATAAAATGATTAATTCACAGAAAAAAATCACGATTTATGTCTAAGTGCAGAGTTCGAGGATTAAGACGTTTACCCACGAACTTATGCGAGGGTAAACTGGATTACCCTCAAGTCTGTGCCCTATAGGGAAATTCGATGTGCAATTGCAGGGAAATTTGTATAAGAGTAGAATTGAGAAATTTAATTTAGCTGAAGCTCAATCATAGAGAACGTGGATGGACAAGGTAAAGAAGTGGGCTTGTGTGGAATAATCTCACACATCTAGATGTGCACCACGTCATTGCTAACTGCTAGCTCATGAACTGCCACTCCTTCAACTTATAAAATAGTCTCATAGCCATGAAACTAACTTGCCCCCTCCTCTTCTTCCTCAGATCACCATTCACAGGGCGTTCTCCGCTTCCATCTTCCACCCACTCACTTCTTCCCAGAGGAGATTGATGACCTCCTCTTCTTCAATCACTTCCTTAGTGTATTTGTTGTTCTTTTCTCAACCTAAGCGTATCCTTGAAGGAGAGACTCTTGGCGCCAGCTGCTTCCTCTTTTGTTCCTTGGTGTAATTGTGGAGTGACGCCCAAAATCTCATTTCAAGGTCGAAAGGAAGGCTTGCTAGATTGACAACTTGGTGGACCAGAAGTAAAGACAAAGAGAAGCTCTCAACATGAGCAAGTTTCGAAGTAAGAAATTACAGTGAAGCATTTGGTGTTCTTTCTTTTTCCTTTATTTTTACTTTTCATTTATATTTACACCCAAATTTACAAACACCCATCTTATCAACTCGGTAATGATATTTAGCGAATGATTTCATGTTTAGTGTAATGTTGAATGTTGCATTTTATTTTTACAAGTTATTCGTACTCTGTTGTGTCTCATGCATTATGTTGTCTATTGTGTTTTAAAATATTTAAAAAGATCAAAAATATAAGTATACAACTCTTAGAAGTTTCAGCTAATTCAAATCGTACTATTTAAACATCTGAAACTCACTTTTATTACACAACCCATGAGTAAGTTCGAGGGTAAAGACGTTTACCACGAGCTAGCTCAAGGGTTTAGTGTCTTCTCTTTGCAAAATGACAAATTACATGCAAACTGAAGTGTATAATATTAAGAATTAAGAAGAGTTAAATATTTGAATGTAAAACTCACTAGATAGAGTCTTTTAGTGCAAACATTCTAATCATTTACTAAAAGACTAATTTTTAAAATCAAAATATTCTAAGTGGTGAAGTATTAAAGTTAATGAAAAATTCTTTGGAAGGAACAATTTAACAAGTATTTAAATAGCATCCTAGTGATTAATTAGAAGACAGCAACTGTGACATTGCTTAAAAGAAATATAATTACTTATTCCATTGATTGAATACACCAATTTAGCTAAACACCAAGCAAAACTAATCCTTATGGACAAACCCGTACTTGCACACTAATTACATCTGAACCCGTGCACTTGTGGTGAAATTACAATATTTCGCACACACAATTTTTACAAGAATTTAATTACAAGTGTTGTGTAGAAGTGAGACAAGAACCAAAGAATGTAAGTATTTTGTTAAGATTTGGAGTAACTTATGAAGGTCCTAAAAAGGGTGATAAGGAAGAACAAATTAATGATAATTTTACAATCAAAGAAGAAATTAATGTAGAATCTAATCCAAAAAACAAACTTAGTGTTGAACTAGAGGACAATACAGAAATCAAAAACAGTAATGAATCTAAAAATAGTAAAGAATCTGAAGATAAAACTATTAAGAAAGACATTAAAAATGGAGATAAGTTATCAAATGAAAATCATTTTCCATTTCTACTTAGAATGAGAAATGTTAAGGAGCAAGAATTAGAACAAATCAATAAAGTATTTGAGCAAGATAAAGTCAAGATACCATTGTTGGAAATTATTAGATAGGTTCCTTTTTATGCCAAATATCTTAAAACTCTTTGTACCAAGAATAGAAGGAAGAAAATACTAAGAAAGGCATTTTTAGCTAAGGAAGTAAGCTCTCTGTTAATTAATCCTATACTTGAAAAATTAAATGATCCAGGAACTCATTTTTGTAAGAAAGACTTTGTGAAATTGTTGAAAAGATATGGAGTGTTGCATAAGTAAGCTACCCCTTACTATCCGCAAACTAGTGGACAAGTTGAAAGTGCTAACAAGTAAATTAAAGGAATTTTAGAAAAAGTAGTAAACACCACTAGAAGAGACTGGTCAGATAAACTAGATGATTCTCTTTGGGCATATAGAACACCTTATAAAACAATATTAGGAACAACTTCAAAAAAATTAGTGTATGCAACTGAAGTGTATAATGTTAAAACTTAAGAAGAATTAAATATTTGGAAGTATAACTCACTAGATAGAGTCTTTCAGTGCAAAATTCACATCATTTACTAAAAGACTAAGTTTAAAATTAAAATATTCTAAGTGGGGAAGGAATTAAAGTTAATGAAAAATTCTCTAGAAGGTACAATGCAATAGGTATTTAAAGAGCATCCTAGTGGTTAATTGGAATAGAGCAACTCTGACATTGCTTAAAAGATATTTAATCACTTGTTCCATTAATTGAATACACCAATTTAGCTAAACACCAAGCAAAAGTAATCCCTGTGGACAAACCCATGCACTTGAACCCATGCACTTGCACACTAACTACATTTGAACCCATGCACTTGCGGTGAATTAAAATATTTTGCACACACAATTTTTACAAGTGTTGTGTAAAAGTGAAACACACATATACTCCATCCTCTTCATGCAAATTGGAATAAAAGGTCAGTACTAAATTTTTTGCTTTAAAATTATTACCTGACCTTGGTATGACCTTCATCAGTCCTTGAAATTCTAGCAATTCCTTGATTTCATCCATGAAATCAATGTCCATTGGCCTACTGAACAGGATATCAAAATCTTTTATATTTTGAAATTTATCCTGAGCCTCAGCATTTTTGAAAATCACTGGATTTGTTCTTGTTTGCTGGGCTGGCTCTGTAAATGTTGTGGAGGATGGAGCTGAAGCTTCTATAGCTATTATGCTTGGTTTAGTGGGTGGGGAATAAATCACTAATGCCCTAGTTTCCACTCCACTAGATTCTATTGGCTACCCGACAGTAACTTCTATTTGCCCTAAATTTAACTCAGTTGGAAATGAACTAGGAGGACTGTCAATAGTCCCTCCCTCCTATTCTTCTTCTTCAAAGGAGCTAATCTCTTCTATTGGAGCATGCTACAATATAAAAAAACACTTTGAAAAACAAAGAGAAAGTTAAAACTAAAAAAAAAGAAGAAAACTTATAAACTTATAAAAAAAATAGAACTGAAAGGGAAATTAATTTTAATTTGTACCTAACCCTCTTTTGAAGCAAAATGAATTACTTCATGAATGGTTTGGTCCACCCATTCAATATCTTGGAGGTCCAAAAATGGAACAATTGTTCCAACAGTAGGTCCTCCCTCCTAAAATTAACACAATGAGACATGAACATTTTAATTACTTAAAAGGGGAAATTAAAAGTCAAACTAAAACCCTAAGTGTACCTGATATTCCAACTAAACTTCAGCCTCTTTAACATGAGGAATGTCCTTAGGGAATGATGTATCTTTGGAAGGAGGAAGTGCCTTCTTGTGTTGATGAATATACTCACCTAGGGTGAGATCATCATCGCTCTTTTCTGATTTTTCTTCCTCCTGTCCGACTGTTGAAACAAATTCCTCTTGTTGTTCTTGTTCTTGTGGCTCTTGTTGTTGTTGTTCTTTTTCTTCTTCTTCTTCCTTTTCTTCTTCTTCTTCTTCTTCTTCCTTGCCATCTTGAGGTGGATGCTCCTCAATTATTCTCTCACCCTCCTGTGGTGCTAAAGGGCCAGCCACATTTTCACTGAATTACATAAAGTCAAATTCCTATGGCTCTTCCTTGATATTCATCTCTACTACTTTCTAAAGGGCTTCAACTCCAGCCATCTCAGTAGCAAATGAGGCCTTCTCGACCATGCACTTTCTCCATTCATAAAGAGCACGTTGAGATGCAATTTCAGCAACTTCAAAACTCTCTCCCAGAGAGAGATAAGTTTGCATAAAAAACTCATACTGCTCCTATATAGACTCAAAAGTGTGTATTTTATTGATATTAATTCATGCGTTTTAATGAGTTTTAGTTGCATTTTTCATTGAATTATGATGATTACAAGGTTAACTATACTTTTGAGCATTATGCATGTTTATTCACTTTAATGATGCATGAATTAAGTTTTAAGTTGTTAATTATGTTTGTAGTAATTACCTATTGAGAAAGGAATGAATGATTGATAATTGACTCTTTAGGTTGCTAATGAAATGATTAATTCATAGAAAAAAATCATGATTTATGTCTAAGTGTAGAGTCCTAGGGTAAAGTTGCTTACCCACAAAATTAAGCGAGGGTAAACTGGATTACCCTCGAGCCTGTGCCCTGCTTGTTCTGTGTGATGAATTTCATTGATATAATAGCGATTACAATTATAGTTAAGGTTTAAATGTAACAATTATTTCTCCTATAATATGATGTGTTTCACGAAAGGTATTCCTTAAGTATTTGCAAGGAAATTCGATGAGTAATTGTAGGAAAGTTTGTTTACAAGCAGAATTGAAAATTAATTTAGCTAAAGCTCAACCATGGAGAACATGGACAGACAGGCTAAAGAAGTGGGCTTGCATGAAATGATCTCACACATCCTTCTTAACTGCTAGCTCGTGAACTACCACTCGTCCCATCTATCAAATAGTCCCGTAGCCATGAAACTAACCCCCTCTCCTCTTCATCTGGGGCACCATTCACAGGGCATTCTCCATCTTCCACCTTCTACCCATTCACTTCTTCAAAGAGGAGATTGATGACCTCCTCTTCTCCAACCACTCACGTAGTGTGTATGCTGTTCTTTTTTCAACCTGAGTATACCCTTGAAGGAGAGACTCTTGACGCCGGTTGCTTCCTCTTCTATTCCTTGGTGTAATTGTGGAGTGACCCCCAAAATCTCATTTCACGGTCGAAAGGAAGGCCTACTAGATTAAGCACCTGGTGGACTGGAAGTAAAGAAAAAGAGAAGTTGTCAACCTAAGCAAGTTTCGAAGGGAGAAATTACAGTGAAACATTAGGTGTTCTTTTCCTTTTCCTTTTTTTTATTTTTACTTTCCCTTTATATTTACACTCAAATTTACAAACACCCATTTTATCAACTTGGTTACAATAGTTAGAAAATGATTTTATATTTACTGTAATGTTGAATGTTGCATTTTATTTTTACAAGTTATTCATACTATGTTGTGTCTCATGCATTATGTTGTTTGTTGTATTTAAAAATATTTAAAAAGATCAAAAATATAAGTATTCAACTCTTAGAAGTTTTAGCTAATTTGAATCATACTATTTAAATATCTAAAACTCACAATTATCGCACAACTCTCAAGAAAGTTCGAGGGTAAAGACATCTAGGCACAAGTTACCTTGTGGGTTAAGTGCCTTCTTTGTGCAAAACAACAAATCATATGCAAATTGAAGTGTATAATGTTAAGACTTAAGAAGAATTAAATATTTGGAAATAAAACTCATTGGATAGTCTTTCAGTGCAAAATTTGAATCATTTACTAAAGACTAATTTTAAAATCAAACTATTTTAAGTGGTGAAGAAATTAAAGTTAATGAAAAATTCTCTAGAAGGTACAATTTAATAGGTATTTAAAGAGCATCTAAGCGGTTATTTGGAACAGAGCAACTGTGACATTGCTTACAAGAAATATAATTACTTATTCCGTTAATTGAATACACCAATTTAGCTAAATACCAAGCAAAACTAATCCTTGTGGACAAACCCATACTTACACATTAACTACATCTGAACCCGTGCACTTGTGGTGAAATTAAAATATTCTGAACACATATATTATTAAGAAGTGGATTGCAAAAAGTGCCCGAACAAGTTTTTGATCAGTTTAAATAATTGGTTCCTGGAACAACCCTACAATCACCCTAATATGAGTTATATGAGTCCATTATGAAATTCAAAATTTAAAAACATGACTCTACTCTGGAATAGCAATAAGACTGTGAAATAGAATTTAATAATAGTAAATGTAAATAAATTATATTGCAGCCCTAGCTAACACCAAAATAGCAAAAAGCAACACTAATTGCAAGAAATTAAGTTGTCCCTGGCAATGGTGTCGAAAAACTTGTTTAGACTTTTTGCAATCAGTTTTTGAATAATATACGTGTTTGAAATATTTTAATTTCACCGCAAGTGCACATGTTCAAATGTAGTTAGTGTGCAAGTACGGGTTTGTCCACAAGGATTAGTTTTGCTTGGTGTTTAGCTAAATTGGTGTATTCAATTAATAGAACAAGTAATTATATTTCTTTTAAGCAATGTCACAGTTGCTCTATTCCAATTAACCGCTAGGATGCTCTTTAAATACTTATTAAATTGTACCTTCTAGAGAATTTTTCATTAACTTTAATTTCTTCACCTCTTAAAATATTTTGATTTTAAAATTAGTCTTTTAGTAAATGATTCAAATTTCACATTGGAAGACTCTATTCAGTGAGTTTTACTTCCAAATATTTAATTCTTCTTAAGTCTTAACATTATACACTTCAATTTGCATATGATTTGTCATTTTGCATAGAGAGAGCATTTAACCCTCGAGGTAACTCGTGGGTAGACATCTTTACCCTCAAACTTACCCGAGGGTTTTGCGATAAATGTGAGTTTCAAATATTTAAATAGTATGATTCGAATTAGCTGAAACTTCAAAGAGTTGAATACTTATATTTTTGATCTTTTTAAATTTTTTAAAACACAACAAACAACGTAATGCATGAGACACAACACGGAATGAATAACTTGTAAAAGTAAAATGCAACATTCAACATTACAAGAAACATAAAATCATTCTCTAACTATTGTAACCAAGTTGATAAAATGGGTGTTTGTAAATTTGAGTGTAAATATAAAGGCAAAGTAAAAATAAAATAAAAGGAAAAGGAAAGGAACACCTAATGCTTCACTATAATTTCTCCCTTCGAAACTTGCTTAGGCTGAGAACTTCTCTTTATTTTTACTTCCGGTCTACTAGGTCGCCAATCGGGCAAGCCTTCCTTTCAACCTTGAAATGAGATTTTGGGTGTCACTTCGCAATTACGCCAAGGAATAGAGGAGGGAGTAGCCAGCGCTAAGAGTCTCTCCTTCAAGGATATGCTCAGGTTGAGAAAAGAATAGCAAACACACCATGTGAGTGGTTGGAGAAGAGGTGGTCATCAATCTACTCTCAGAAGAAGTGAAAGGGTGGAAGGTGGAAGATGGAGAAGATGGAGAATGCCCTGTGAATGGTGCCCTAGATGAAGAGGAGGGGGGGTTCAGTTTCATGGCTACGGGACTATTTTATAGATGAGAGGAGTGGCAGTTCATGAGCTAGTAGTTAACAAGGACGTGGTGCACGTCCGAACATGTGAGATCATTCCATGCAAGCCCACTTCTTTAGCCTGTCCATCCACGTTCTCCATGATTGAGTTTTAGCTAAATTAATTTTCAATTCTGCTTGTATACAGACTTCCCTGCAATTGCTCATTGAATTTCCTTGCAAATACTTAAGGAATTCCTTTCATGAAACACATCATATTACAGGAGAAATAATTCATATGTTTAAACCTTAACTATAATTGCAGTCACTATTACATCAATGAAATTCATCGCACAGAACAAGTAGGGCACAGGCTTGAGCGTAATCCAGTTTACCCTGGCTTAATTTCGTGGGTAAATGGCTTAATCCTCGGACTATGCACTTAGACAAAAATCACAATTTTTTTCTATGAATTAATCATTTCATCAGCAACCTAAAGAGTCAATTATCAATCAGTCATTCCTTTCTCAATAGGTAATCACCACAAACATAATTAACGACTTAAAACTTAATTCATGCATCATTAAAGTGAATAAACATGTGTAATGTTCAAAATTATAGTTAACCTTGTAATCATCATAATTCAATGCAAAATACAACTAAAACTCCATTTCATCTCTATCTTCAAGGAGACATGCAAACACATCTTGGACCATTGTGGAATGATTTAAATTTTTAATAATTGCATAAACTGCCTTCATAAACCACACCCTTTACAAATACAATCTCCTATTCCAAATCTTTGTTGGGCCTAAGAACACATTCATCCCGCCATGTTTGCTGAGTGTAATCATCAATAGCCTATGATACTTCTAAGGGAAGGTGAGTGAATTTCCTTTCCACCTTTATGCTAACTTGCTTCAATTGATACTTCAAATTTTTCAATATTTTCTCCTTTGGTTTGGCATGAAGGCGGCTACTTTTATTCAAATCTGAAGCTACCAACTCAAACTGATCAAAATGCATTAACCTCATCTATTCATCAGTTGAAATTGACCTTCTAGGTGTTGTTATTTGCCATGGGCTTGCAACATATGTCTTTGTTTTAATTTTAATAGACCCATTGGTGGCCAAACAAAATACTTCTCTATAAAACCAGAAAACACACCTCCTCCTAAACAATTCCTGCACCAACTGATTTCTAGGGTGAGCTAACTGCTCCTACCCTACTTCTCTATCAATGTGGGTGGCTATTTTATCTTTAAGGAAATTAGGAACTATAATGGAAGCTTCCTTACTCTGCCTATGACACTCAACATTGTCTTCTATTACTGTTTGAAGTTCCTACTCCCTAATCACAGCTTTAAGCTTTCTTTTGCCCTTATTATGCCACATCTAAGCATTCAGTCTAAACTTCTTGAAGTTCAGCATCTTAATCCACTTGAAACTTGATGCTGAAGAAGGGGGAGGAGCACTAGAAGTCGAGGCCATGGTGTGTCATGGGAGAAGGTGAACACTATAAACGTAGTTCATGGAATAAGGGCTAATGCACGAAGGGGCATTAATGGTTTTATAAGGTTAATTGGGTAATTAGATGGTCAGATGATGAGATCCAAAATTAATTAGTGGATTACAAGTTTACCCATGGATTGGTCCATTTGTTATTAAACATGTGTATCCATACAGAGCAGTAGATTTGGAGGATCCTCAAAGTCATAAAATTTTTAAAGTTAATGGTCAAAGATTAAAAAATTTTCTAAGATATACTGATAGGAAAGTGGTGGAGGTTGTTAATTTAGAAGATGACTAAAAAAAATATATATATATATATATAATAAATACAAAAACATATAAAAATACAAATGTGAACAAAAATAATAAGTATATATATATATATAAGAAAAAGAAAAGAAAAACAATTAAACTTATATAGTATATATATTTATGCCTTAATGTGTGAGTACAATGTTGTTATTTGATTTATTAAGCTACTGTGTTTTATTGTAAGTTACTTCATGGGTAAATGAGTTTATCCATGAGGTTAGTTCATGGGTTAACGTATTTACCCACGAGTCGAGTCGAAAAAAAAAAAAAAAAGAACTTATGGAGTTTAACCATGAAGTTAGTTTGTAGGTTACCCGGTTTTCCCATGGACCGACCTCGTGGGTTATCGCATTGTGAGTCAATTAAGGTTCTGTTTGCTGGAAGATGTTATTTTTAAGTGTAGGATTTACTAAAACTAAATGATGTTAATCATCTAAAGTATGATTAAGGGTTATTTCATAATTTGAATGATTAAGAGGAGGATTGTTAAGGAAAAATATAATTTGGTGAACTGTTGAATGAAAAAAAAATTTAAAAAGAGACAAACCACAAAACATGCACAAGTGTAACAAACACAAATTAAAATTTAAAACATTTGCATTAAACATCATAATGTTAAATATGGGAGAGTTTTTTCTCTCCAAATGTTTGAATTACAAAATAGAAGATTACAATTAATAACTAATTATCATGGAATTTGGACTTTAGGGTTGCAATTTCTTCCTTTAGATGTTCAATCTCCTGTAATACAATATCCACCTTTTCTAGTACAGAGGCTGGTCCTCTCTACTGTGAAGTGGATGGCTCACTATGAATTTGAGGTGCCAAGTTATCTTCTTTTGAAAGCTGTTTTAGATCTTTTGTAATCAATACTCTGGACTTTAATTTCTTTACTACCCAAGTTGATAAATCAAAAGAGCTTGACACCAACTGATAAATAAGATCACCATAAAATAATTTCTTCTTGATACTAGTGATCTTTGAGATGAAGACTTTATACCAATTCACCTGAATTCGGTTCAAAACTGCATAGGTTGCAATTTTGACAACGATGGACAGTTCTAAATCATGTCCAAATCTTTGGTAAATAGTTCTAATAAGGACTAAAGCAACCATATGAGATTTACCCTTCATATACTTCAACCTATTAAACAAATTAATTTGAGGGTTAATGGCCATTCAATATTTCATGTCTTGTTCTAACCATTTTGCCATTGTAGTAGATTCAAGGATCTCTACACCCTCATTTCTTAGCCCTAGGCTCTCATATACAAATTCAGGTGTCAAGTATAAGTCTACTTCTATAACATTGCTGATATGAACACCATCCTCTAGATATAAATTGACATAAAGGCAGGTACTAAATTATCAACTCTTAAATTGTTACCTGACCTTGGAATGATTTTCAGCAGTCCTTGGAAATCCAGCAACTCTTTGATTTCATCCATGAAATCAAAATCTACTGGCCTACTGAACAAGACATCATAGCCTTTGATTTGCTGGAAGTGATCATAAGCCTCTTGATTTCTAAAAAACACTGAATTAGTCTTTTCCTATTGGGTTGGATCTATGAACTGAGGAGGATGGTGCTGTTAGTGTTGAAGCTCTTGAATCTTGCTCTGTGGTTGGGGAATAAACCACTATTTCTCTATTTAGAATCTGTGGAGTCTCTTTTGTGTCAACAATATTTTCCACTCCACCTAGTTCATCTCTATGCTTGGTAGCAATTTCTAGCTACCCTAAGTTCCTCTCATATTGGTAGGGAATAGGACTGTTAGTAATCCCTCCTTCCCTCTCTTCTCTCTCAGAAGAGAGAACTTCCTCTACTAGAGCATTCTGTAATACACACATATAAAGAGAAAAAAAGGAGTTAAGACTAAGTCATGAACTATATACCCAAAAAAAAAATTGAACTAAGCTGAAAGAGAAGTTCTAATTTTAAAATAGTTACCTGACCCTCTTCTGAAGTAAAATTGATTGCTTCACGAATGGTCCTATCCACTACCCCAAAATCTTGGAAGTCCACTATAGGAACAATTGCTCCTACCATAGGTCCTCCCTCTTGAAAATTAAATTTAAGGATAAATGAAACATGAACATTCAAGTCAATTTAAAATTGAGATCAAAGTAAAATTGAAAATGTAATTTTCACCTAAAAATCCGCCTAACTTTCAGCCTCCACAATAGGAGGGATCTCTTCAGGGGTTGATACATCAGAGGAAGAAGGAATTGTCTTTCTATACTGTTGAAGATATGCCCTGAGGGTGATATCCTCTTCACTCTCTTCTATTTCTTCTCCCTCTTTCCCTGTTATTATAATATCTCCTATCTGTCTCCTTCCACTTATTGTTGTTGTTGTTGGTGGTGGTATTGTTGTTGTTGTTGTTCTTCTTCTTCTTCTCGTTCTTCCTGATGTTGCTGCTGTTGTACATCATTAGTTCCTTCATCCTCTTGCGGTGCTGAAGGGCCGGCTACATCCTCACTAATATATACAAAATCAAAATCTTGTGGCTCAATCTTAATAGCCACCTCCTTTGCCACCTTTTGAAGGGTCTCAACCTCTGCCATCTTAGTTGCAATAGAGGCCTTCTCGGCCATACATTTCCTCCAGTCATGCAAATCACATTGGGTTGCAATCTCAGCAACTTCAAAATTCTCCCCTAGAGAAAAATATCTCTGGATGAAAAACTCATATTACTCCCTCTCATCCCTATCTTCTAGGAGGCAAGCAAAAATCACATCTTCAATGACATTAGATACATTCAACTTCTAGGTGATGGCAAAATATAAAGTCTTCATAAACCATAACTTGGCTCGAGTGTGAACTATTTCCTATGCCAAAGTGTTTTTGGGCCTAATTGTATATTCATCTTGCCATGCTTGGTGAGTATGATCATTAATAGCTTGAATGACCTCATGGGGAAGGGAAGTGAATTCCTTCCGTACTTTACCTTGGAAGAGGTCTAATTGATATTTTAAAGCTTTTAGAATCTTCTCCCTTATTTTATTATGAATGTGGCTGCCTATGTACCAGTCTACTGCCGCAAGTTTAAAATCGTCAAACCTCATTAATTTCATCCACTCCTCCATGGACATAGACCTTTTGGTTGTTTTCCATAGGCTTGAGATATAAGTTTTCCCTCTAATAGTAATGGAATCATTAGTGGCTAGGCAATACACCTCTCTATGAAACCAAAATATGCATCTTCTATGGAACAGTTCTTGTGCTAAATGAATTCTAGGGTGAGCTAGCCTCTCCTGATAGGACTCTTTTTCGATGTAAGATGCTATCTTCTCTTTAAGAAAATCTGAAACATTAATGGAACCTATCTTCCTTCACCATTCCCAATTGTTCTTCCCGGACAACTCCTTTCATCTTCCTTTTCTCCTCATCATGCCACATTTTGGCATTTAGACTGAACTTCTCAAAGTTCAGCATCTTTATCCACGTAAAGGTTCAAGATGATGCAGCCAGAGGAGCAATGGAAGTTGAAGCCATGGCATTTGTTGAGGAAGAAGATGAATAGTCACAACAGGTCGTGAAACAAGGGGTTAATTCACGAAGGGGCATTAATGATTTTTATAGGTTTAATCGAGTAATCAATTGATCGAATAGTAATATTTGGTATTAATCAATTGATCACAGGTCTAACCACGAGGTAGCTCATGGGTAAACACTTTTAACCACAAGATAAGTTCGTGGGTAATCTTCAAATGGCAGAACTTTTAGGAGATTACTGTTACATTCATTTTAATCATATTAATACTTGAATATTACACATTTACTTCATGAATATTAGATACATTGAGTTGACATTTTGTTTTTGACTAACCAACTAAATGTACTATTTTTGTGCAATATGAACTTTAGAGACCAATGGAGATTCCTATAGATGTCTTACGAGAGGTTTTGACTCATTTGCCAGTGAGAGAAATATGCAAATTAAGTTGTGTAAACAAGAGTATACTTGCATTCATTTCAGAGCACTACTTTTGTTCATGCAAGCATATAAAATGAGAAATACAGTCAGTGGAGTGATTTTATATGATGCACTTCTAAGAAAATATGTTTATGCACCTACATCACTTCTAAGAAATACAGTCATAGAATTGACTCTAAGGCAGGAATTCCACCTACATCACTAGATGGAGTTCACAATATTTTTAGATGTGATGGTGGACTAATTGTTTACAGGTCTTATGGAGAATATTTTTCTTATAGAGCTAACATTGGGATAAAAAACCCTATTACAAATGTAGAACTGATACTCCCAAACCCAAACAAAGATAAGCATATTTTACTTGATTTAGGTGTAGTTCTAACATTTAAGGGTACTGATAGAAGGACCATGCACAAATTATTTTGTTGGGAAGAACCAGCTGAGATTTGGACTAATTGGTAGTATCTGTTGGTCTATCATTTTGATAAACACCAATGGCAACCAGTCAAAGAAGTTTATTTTGGAGGAAGACCAACGAATAATAGGAATCATGTGATTATTGATGGTGTCATTTACTTCATAACAAGTTGTACACCTCAATATATTAATGAGCTCATGATTATTGCCATCAATATCGAAGATGAATTAGTTAAGCTCCTACCTATCCCATGACCTACGGGTGCAATGGCAATTTCATTTTATGATATAGTTGAATTAGCTTTATTTGGAGGAACTAATGGAGAGCTTGCATCTCTTAGCTTAATTCGATGGTGGGATATTGAGATGAAATTTGAAATCTGAAGAGTACAGAACATTAAAAAATGGGAATGGAGTTGAGTCTACATAGAATTACAACTAGAAGATCTCGGACAACCTGACATGCCATATGAAGGAAAGATCAGAGCTTTTTGTCTAATCAATGGAGATACTTTAATTTATTGTGCAATGGATAACCTATATTATTACAAGATCAAATTGTCAGATGGAGTTGCAACATGCAACTTATTCATCAATTAACCATGTCTGCTTCTTCAGTGTGGTTGCATGATTTAATTCCCTATGCAAATACTTTGCAACCTTGTGCTTAGCATTTTCTGTTTATCCATAGAATTAGTTTGAGGGTAAACAAGTTTACCAACGAAACTATTCGTGGGTTATTTCAAAAAATTCCATTGTTGAACATTTGCAATATTTTATGTTATTTTGGAATGTCTTTGTTGTACTGCGCTCAAAACTATATGAGCCCTTCTTGCAATTTTAAATCAATTACGAAATTTCATACACCATTTACTATATTTGTGGTATTAATGTAAACAGATCACCTTTTGCATAGCATCATGGAATGTGAGTCAAAGCTTACCTAATGACGATACATAAGCAAATTTTCTTTTATACTTAAATGTTGTATGTCAGGTTGGTCAAGGGATTCATCTCATAGGTTATTCCAAACACCCACGAGAAGAACAATTATGGCTGTCCCATAGAAAGAACAACCTAGAGAACCAACAATAGGTAGCATGTTTTATCCTAATTTAATGGATGAACCTTCCTGCATAACACTTCCTGAATGTGCTAATGACAAATTTGAATTAAATTCTAATTATATTAACCAACTACCAAAATTTCATGGATTTGAAAAAGAAGATTCTTATTGGTTTTTAAAAGAGTTTAATGAAGATTGCAATATGATGAAAGTACCAAACATGTCTGTTGATGCAATTAAACTGAGGTATATGCCTTTTGCTTTAAAAGATATTGCAAACAGATGGTTATAAAGTTTACAACCAAATTCTATCACCACCTAGAATCAATTTTGTTCTGAGTTTCTAAGAAAATACTATCCAATGCATGTAACAATTAAAAGAAAGAATGAAATTTTAAATTGTAGACAGAAACTAGGAGAAACTTTTTGGAAATATTTTGCAAGATTTCATGATCTCCTAGCTTAATGTCCACATCATGGAGTAGAGAGAGTTACCCAAATTAGAACTATTTATGAAGGAATAGATTATCAAACAAAAATACTCTTAGAATCTTTGAGTCAAGATGGATTTCTAAACCAAGGAATAGATAATGCTTGGAAATTTTTAGAAGATTTGGCCAAAAGAACTGTACAATGGTAAAGTGTTGCTGAAGTGAGTCAGGAACAAATTTCTGTCCCTAGGGGAGTACATATTGTTGAACCATATGTTGCCTTAGAAGCCAAAATGGCTAGCTTGATGTACAAAATTGATGAATTACAACTTAAACAAAAGACTGAGCCTAACATGCCTAAATGTATAAGTTGCTTTGCCATAGGTCATGTTGTAGAGGAGTGTCTTATTTTACATGAATCTAAAGATGTTAATGTCTTATTTTATAATCAACGTAACAACTCTAATTTCAATCCTACTTATAATCCTAGGTGGAGGAACCATCCTAACTTTTCATGGAAAAACCTAGGCCAACAACCAACTAAATCTGTTGGACAGCCTTTTATTGAAAAAAATGCAATGAACAATAGTTCTTTAAATTTAAATCACAATCAACAAATTCATGATCAAAATATTGAGATACAATTAGCACACTTAATGCAAAGAGTAAAAACAGCATTAAAATCCAACTCTCAAATTGTTGCTCATGATTAAGCTATTAAAAGAATCGTGACACAATTGAACCAAACATCTAATTAACTTAATTTAAGAAACAAAGGTGCTCTTCCAAGTCAATTTGTTCAGAATCCCCATTTACCTAATGGGCATGTAGCTCATCGAGGGGATGAACAACACCACACAGCTTAAGCCAATAAGGCTGCAATTTGGTGGTGTCTATTTATAAACTACCTGGTTTTCTTGTGAGCCATTAGAACTCCACAAGAATAAACATATATATTGGCACAGTTTTTATTTTGATTATACTATTTCTATGAGTAATGGAAAAGAACTTTTTATTGATGCATAGCAATTGTATTCAATTTCTTGAGCATTACTTATGCATTTCAAATGACTTGTCTTGTTGAATTCAATGCATTATTCGGCATGCGTCACATTTTCATGATTGATATTGGGGGTTTGTTATATTCATTATGTGTCATGAATTTCATTATCTATACTGAACTTTTCCATTTACATTGAGGACAATGCAAAGTTTAAGTATGGGGGGGAGGTTTAAGTATGCTTATGTTGTATGTTAAATTTTTTTGAAAATTTCAAATTTCTTTTCAAATATTCGTGATATTTTTGATTTTCCCATCTTTAATATCTTTTATGTTTTTATTCGAGAACACAACTTGAAGGAATGTAAGTTTCAAGTGTTGCTATTAGGATTAATGGGAAGACCCTGTCAAATTGAGAGGAGAATTTCCAGTGCCAATTCAAAGTAACATATTGCCCTTAGACGAGATGGATTTCAAATTAAATTGTGCAATGGATTGAGTCTCCTTATTTCTTTTGAATTAATGCCTTTTTAACCTAATTTTTCTAGAGTAAATTATTTTCCTTTCTCACTACCTCATTTGTTTGGAAAGATAAACCTATGCCAAGTGCCACCATAAAAGTGATCATGTTATGACAAATCTTTCATTCTAGTGAGAATTATTCTAAGGTATTTCTCAAACTTCTCTAAGTTAGATGATATGTAAAGGAAGGTAACAAGGGTATGAGCTTTAATATACCATGGAGTTTCTTAGGGAATTAGGTTATGGAGATATAAGGTGTTAAAACTAATTGATTAAGGGTCACTCATTAGTTTTAAAATTACAATGCTAGTTATGCCACTATTTTGTGTATTAATGTTTTATTAATGGAAAAGAACTGTGGATAGCTTTAACATGCTATAAGCGGTTTAAAATCAAAAAAAATCAAAAAAAAAGAGAGAAAAAATGAAAATCAATCAAAAAAAAAGAAAGGAAAAAAAATCAAAAAGAAAATCAAGGAATCAATGTCAATTTGGGTAGAAAAGTATTCGAAGTCACTTGGGATGTGCGGAAGAAGTTGAATGTAAATAACAATTTAGCATTTTGAGCGATGTGATATTAGTTGTCTTATCCCTTGTCTACCAACCAAAGCATGATGAGATATTCACTTTAATGATGCATGAATTAAGTTTTAAATCATAAATTATATTTGTTAGTGATTGCTCATTGGAAAGGGAATGATTGATTGATAATCGATCATTTAGGTTGCCAGTAAATTGATTAATTAATAGAAAAAAAATCACAATTTATGTCTAAGTTGCAGAGTCCGTGGGTATAGCCCTTAAACCATGAACTTATTCCATGGGTAAACTGGTTAAACCACGGACCTATGCACTACTTTTTCTATACAATGAATTTCATTAATATAATAGCAATTACAATTATAGTGGATGATAAAATATGATGAATTATTTCTCTTGTAATATGATGTACTTCACGAAAGGTATTCTTTAATGAGCATTTCCAAGGAAATTCAATAAGCATATGTTGAGAAATTCATATAAGAGTAGAACTGTGAAATTGAATTTAGTTGATGCTCAATCATGGAGAACGTCGACGAACAAGGCAAAGAACTGGACTTGCATGGAACAATCTTACACGTCCAAATGTGCACCATATCCTTGCTAACTACTAACTAGTGAACTGCCACTCTGTCAATGTATAAAACAATCCTGTAGCCATGAAACCACTCCCCCCACCTCCTTCTTCATCTAGGCACCATTCACAAGCACATTCTACATCTCCTCCATCTTCCATCTTCCACCCATTCACTTCTTCCGAGAGGAGATTGACAACCTCCTCTTCTCCTACCAATTCCTTAGTGTATTTGCTATTCTTCTCTCTACTTGAGCATATCTATGAAGGAAATACTCTTGGCACCAGCTACTTCCTCCTCTACTCCTTGGTGTAATTGCGGAGTGACACCCGAAATCTCATTTCAAGGTTAAAAGAAAGGCTCGCCAGCTTGATGACTAGCTGGACCAAAAGTAAAGATGAAAGGAGTTCTTAGCCTGAGCAAGTTTCGAAGGGTGAACATTGCAGTGGAGCATTATGTGTTCTTTCCTTTTCCTTTTCCTTTTCCTTTTCCTTTTCCTTTTTATTCACTTTTACATTCACCTATCTTATCACATTTACCTTGATATTGAGAGAATGATATTATGTTTGATGTAATGTTGAATGTTTTATTTTATTTCTACAAGTTTTCGTAATGTGTTTTGTTTTATATTTTGTGTTGTTTGTTGTATCCTTACGATAAAAAGAACAAAAATATAAGCGAACAATTCTTAAAAGTTTCAGAAATCTCAAATTGTACTGTTTAACATTTGAAACTGATCTCTTTAGCATTCAGCACAAGATATCTCGTGGGTAAAGACATCTACCTTGAGCATTTTCACTAAACTGCACTTAAATGCATGCGAATAGAAATATAGAATGTTTAAGAATTAAGAAAAATTAAGTATTTGGAATTAAAAGACTACTTTTTTAATCCAAATATTCTAACTGGAGAAGAAATTAAAGTTAATGAAAATTCTCTGAAAATTACAAACATAAAAAGAGATTAAAGAGGATCCTAGCGATTATTTGGAACAAAACAACTGTGACATTGCTTAAAAAGAAATTTAATTAATTGTTCCATTAATTGAATACACCAATTTAGCTAAGCACCAATCAAAAACTATCCTTGTGGACAAACCCATACTTGTACACTAATTACATTTGAACTCGTGCATTTGCAATGAAATTAAAATATTTCAAACACATATTATTAAGAATTGATTTCAAAAAGATCGAACACTTACCCAGATTTGGACCATGTGCCACCCTTGAGAAGCTAACTCTCTTCTGCTTCCCCAAGATGCAGATTTCACAGCTCTCCAGGTGGACTTCCTTCAGTTCTGTTGTTCTGGAGTTCTTCCGCTGACTTCCAGCACTTTCAGTCCCTTCTTGCCCATGTCTCCCATCTAGCAGTGCCACTGCCTGGACACCACTGTGGCGGCTGCCACCACTACCAGCTGGCCATCTACCTCACTTTTCACCTCACCTCCTATGAGGTATAGGGTACCGGTCCTTTGGCCTGATGCTATCACTCGAATACCCGTGGTCACTTTCCACTTGCCACTTCCAAAGCCAACATGGTGACCCTCATCGTCCAGTTGGCTGATGGAAATCAGGTTCTTGGCCAAGTCTGGGACATACCTCACCTCCTGAAGTCTCCACAGTCCTTGCTTCATTTGGATTCGAACTTCACCTCATCCAAGAACGTCCATACTCATATTATTGGCCAGATATACCTTCTGTATTGGCATCTTTCAACAGTTCTACAACAGCTCCTTCCGATATGTCGTATGGAACGATGCTCTCGGGTCCATCACCCATGTGTCGATCGGGCTATCGACACAACAAATCAATGTGTCTCCTACATCGTCTGCTAAGGCATTCACACCAGCTCCCCTGGCGGCAATCGTGTCCTCCCTCCTAGGTTCCAAACACTTCGATTGGAAGTGTCCAAACTTCTAACAATTCCAGCACTTGATTTTTGTGCAGCTCTTGCTCTTGTTGCATGATTTTTGTTGGTAGCCAGACCTCTGACCCTTAGACTTGCTACATCCCCTACTCACCACGTTGAGCACTGATGTTGACGCCTCTCTGCTACTCTTTTGGCAAGCGTCCTCGTTCAACACCAAATCTGTCACCTACCCCATGTCTAGCCTTCTGTGTCCCAAAGAGTTACTCACAGAAGTCACCATAGTTGACCAACTCGCCGATAGCGATGACAATAGGATCAACACCCAGACTTCATCATCAAACATGATCTCTACTAAATCTAGCTAGGTCAGTGTCGTGTTGAGCACGTTCACGTGGTTAGCTATTGACGTTCCCTCCCGCATCTTCATGTTGAAGAGTCTGCATATAAGAAATACCTTATTGGATGCTGTCGGCTTCTCGTAGGTGTTGGATCGGGCCTTCATGATGCTAGCTGTTGTCATCTCCTTAGCAATGTTGAATAGCACATTCCCTACCAGCGACAACCGAATTGGCCCCAGAACTTTTCGATCTGAAAGCTCCCACTACTCCTACTCCATCTTCTCTGATTTCCTTCCCGACAATGGCTGATGGAGATCTCTCTGGTACAGACTGTCCTCCATCTGCATCTTCCAGAATCTAAAATCTCTCCTGTCGAACTTGTCGACTCCAAGCTTCCTCTCCTCTACCATCACGTACTCCTTCAGGATTCTGGGTGAAACTATCCTGCTGTTGCTTCCCTACAGCTAGCTGTCACTTCTCCTACCGAATGTCTACTCTAGACAACCACCTGCTCCTAACGGCACTCTCTTTCGGACACTGCTCTCCTCAACAAGCTATCGGCTTATTCTACCTGGTAGCCGACTTATCCACCCAATGACTACATACCTGCTGTGTGTTCTCCAACGACACTCCCACTTGACCTGGAAGCTTTGATACCAATTGTTGGGAAAAAATGATCCCTTCACAACCATGACATGGTCACCTAACCCTCCTCAACCCACACATGTCCCAATAATGCATGTCTCCTCAGATTGCTCACCAGTGAAAACATTCAAGCTCTCTCTCGTAGTTTTGTCGTAGGTGGAAGAAGGAAGGAGGAGGAAGGAAAAGGATGCAAGGATATACATGGTTTGGCAAACTGCCTACTCCACAGGGTGCTAGTGCTATCTTGTTCTTCATGCCACTAATAGGCTTTGTCACAAATAGATCACTCTACACAATCTCTCCCACACCTTGTCTTCTTCCTCACTTCTCTACAGTTGTAGCTGTTGTCGTTACACGACACATTACAACCTTTAAATAGGACACACAAGAGAACCCTAAAAGATGGAATACGAAAGGACACTCGAACTTATCATCAGCCTTGAGCTTATTGCCACCTGGTAGCCGCATGGACACACTCGGCTACCAGACTTGTAGCCACTTGCGACCCATCTCTGGTTGTAGCTGTCCTTTAGCCAGCTGCCACTAGATCGACCTGGCTACTGATCATCCTAGGCTGGCTGCTGCCTAACCAGCTAGGTCAAGCTACCACTTCACTAATCTTCAGCTCCCACCCTCTCATAGCTTTATGCCAGTTTGTAGACTTATCTCTATATACTTACATCCATAAACTTAAGCCGTAGACTTAAGGCCGTAAGGTTAAGGTCCTGCGCCCTCTCTCTTGGTTCTCTGCACAACCCAGATACCCGATACCTGACTACCACCCTGTGAACCTAGCATCTACCTTGTGAACTCGTCATCTGCCTGCTCTTTAGCAAAAGCCCACTCTTCACGCTGCAGCTAGAACACTTTGGCACTCGGTTGCTGCTACGCGGCTACCACTTCGTGGACCCAGCTACCGTCTGCTCTCTGGTAGAAGACCATCTCCACTCCCTACAACCCCAACAGCTACAACTGCAACAAAAGAGGGCACATCAAAAGGCATTGCCACTTTTGAAAGACCAAGACAAAAAGGACAAGAAGAAGCTAAACAAGAAAGAAAGATTCAAGAAAGCATTCCAAGCAACATGGGATGAAATGAGCTCATCGAACTCAGAAAATTCCAGCAATGATGAGCACGCCAATGTGTGCTTCACAGCACATGAGGAGGAGGTAAACTCTCAACCCTCTTGCTCAGAATTAGAAAATGATATATGCAATTATGAAGACTTACAATCAGCATTTTTATGATTGCATGAAAAATATAAAACTTTGAATAGACATTTTAAGAAACAAAATACATGCATAGATGGACTGTAACAAGAAAATGATAGTATAGTTATAAAATTAGAAAAGCTTAAGGAAGAAAATCCAAATGTGATAGAAAAACAAAACATTGATTACACTCTTGAGTTAGAAAAGGAAAACAAATCATTATATGAAACTATTGAAAGATTAGTCAAAGAAAGTAAGGACAGTCTAGATTTGAAATGTAAGTCTGACTACATGATTGAATTGATTAGTGATGCAAACAAAATGTTAGAAGCAAAGATCAAAGAATTATCTTATTTTAGACAAACTAAGCATGCACCATTAGATTATCATAGATGCACTCTAAGATATAACCCTAGATATAGATTTGATGATATTCCTTACTATGGGGGTTCTATTTGTAGAGTATATAATGGAGACTTTGTTTTTGTCTTTAAAGGGAGCCATAGAAGAGTGTGGCTTCCCGTGGAGAACAAGTTCAACATTGCTCGGACTAACCCCAAAGGACCTAGAAAAATGTGGGTACCTAAATCCTTATTGGACTCTTCTTTAGCAGGCTGAGACTCACAAGATCAAGTCAAGGTGGATCATTGACAGTGGATGCTCCACACACATGACTGGACGAAAGGAACTGTTGGGCACCATTGAAGATCATGGTGGAGGTATGGTTAGATTTGGAAATAATCAAAAAAGTATGATTAAAGGTATAGGAAGAATAGGATTAGAGAATAACTCTCATATTGATCATGTTTTGTTAGTAGATTATTTAAAACAAAATTTGTTAAGTGTTGGACAACTTACAAATAAAGGATATAATGTTTTATTTAAATCAAAAGAATGTGTTATAATTGATGATAAATCCATGGAAGTAAAATTTATTGGATCCAGAAATGGATCCATTTATGTTTAAAATTTTCCAAAAAATTGCATTTCTGAAAATGCCTGTTTGATAGCTTGTAATGATGCATCTTGGGTATGGCATAGAAGGTTAGGACATGTCAACATAAAAACCATTAGAAAATTGTCTAAAAACAATCTGGTTAGAGCATTGCAAAATGAAAAATTTGAAAAAGATAAATTATGTGAAGCACGTCAAGTAGGTAAGCAAACAAAATCAGCATTTAAGAGCATTAAGGAAATAACAACTAAAAGAGAACTAGAATTATGAGTTTGGGTTGTAAAAAATATGTTTATGTAATTGTAGATGACTTCACTAGATATACATGGACTATATTCTTAACACATAAGAATGATGCATTTATTGAATTTAAAAAATTTTGTGTTAGAATACAAAATGAAAAAGAAGAAAATATTAAAAGAATTAGAAGTGACCATGCTAGGGAATTTGAAAATGAATTTTTTGAAAGCTTCTATAATGAGATGGGGATAAACCATGAGTTCTCATGCCCAAGAACCCCTCAACAAAATGGAGTTGTTGAGAGGAAAAATAGAAGCATTCAAGAAATGGCCAGAACCTTGATAATGAGGCCAACCTTCCTATGTTCCTTTGGGTTGAGGCAGTTTATACATCTTGTTATATAATAAATAGAGTTCATAGTAAATCTATCTTAAACAAAACCCATTTTGAACTATGGTATGGAAGATCACCTAATGTAGGATACTTTAAAACATATGGAAGCAAATGTTTTGTATTGAATACTCGTGATAAAAGAGATAAGTTTGATAAGAAAACAATAGAAGGAAAAATGGTAGGCTATTCAACAAATAGTAAGGGCTATAGAGTATATATTGAAAAACATAGAAAAGTCAAAGAATCCATTCATGTTACTTTTGATTAATCTTTAGAAATTAAAATGGAAAAATTAATAATAGATAGTGGTGATGAGGAAATTGAAGAAAATTCAATTGATATTAAAACACAAGATAAAAACTGGAATTTCACTCCCAATCACCCATAGGAACTAATTGTAGGTGATATTTCTAGAGGAGTGCAAACCAGAAGCAAAGTTATTGAAGAATGTCAATACTGTGCTTTTGTGTCAACCATTGAACCTAAAAACATAACTGAAGCATTAAAAGATGAATTCTGGATTAATGCTATGCAAGAAGAACTAGATCAGTTTAAAAAATGTGAAGTATGGGAACTGGTAGAGAGACCTGCTGATAGAGATCTCATAGGAAGTAAATGGGTCTTCAGAAATAAGCTAGATGAAGATGGGAAGGTAGTTAGAAAAAAGGCTAGGTTGGTAGCACAAGGTTACAATCAACAAGAAGGTATAGATTATGATGAAACCTTTGCACCTATAGCTAGAATGGACTCAATTAGAATCTTATTAGCATATGCAAGTCATTATGGATTCAAATTATTTCAAATGGATGTTAAGAGTGCTTTCATGAATGGACACATTCAGGAAGAAGTTTTTGTTAAACAACCCCCAAGTTTTGAAGATAATGAACACCCCAATCATGTTTTCAAGTTAAAGAAATCTCTTTATGGACTCAAGCAAGCTCCACGAGCTTGGTATGAGAGATTAAGAGACTTTCTTAAGGAAAAACGTTTTGATATTGGGAAGGTAGATAAAACCTTATTTATTAGGAAAAAGGAAAACCACATATTGCTTATTCAAATTTATGTTGACGATATAATTTTTGGTTCCACTAATGAGAAATTAGCCCATGACTTTGGAAGCACAATGCAAAAAGAATTTGAAATGAGTATGGTAGGAGAACTATCCTTCTTTCTGTTGAGGATGCAGGGTGTGGAGATAGTCTTTCGCTAGAGAGCAAGAGGTAGTCAGGTCTGCAAGGTGGCAGCCGCATAGTAGCAACTGGGTACCGAAATGGTCAGGCTGCAAAGTGAAGAATGGGCTTCCGCCAGAGAGCAGGAGAACATCGGGATCATAGGGAAGCAACTAGGTATTGGGTATCCAGGTTGTGCAAAGGACTAGGAGCGAGAGCGTAGGACCTTAACCTTACAGCCTTAAGTCTACGGCCATAAGTATATGGAGATAAGTCTATGGACTAGCGTAGAGCTACAAGAGGGTGGGAGCCGAAGATCAGCAAAGTAGTAGCCTGACCCAGCTAGTCAAGTGACAGCCAGCCTAGGAGGACCGGTAGCCAAGTCGGTCCAACGGCAACTGGCTGAAGGACAGGTGCAGCTAGAGACAAGTCGCAAGTGACGACAGATCCGATAGCTGAATGTGTCCATGCAACAGCTGGGTGGCGATAAGCTCAAGGCTAACGTTAAGATCGAGGGTCCTCTCGTATTCGTCTTTTAGGTTTCTCTTGTGTATCCCTATATAAAGGGTGTAACGTGTCTTATAGAGAAAAGCTCCTATAGAGATAAGTTGCTGTAAGTGAGAAGAGAGAAGAACAGTAGAGACAACTGTGACGGTGCAAGTGTGGGAGAGGTTGTAGAGTGATCTGTTCATGAGAAAGCATGTTGGTGACACAAAGATCAAGGTAGCACCAGCATCCCATGGAGTAGGCAGTTTGCCAAACCGTGTACATCGTTGTGTCCCCTTCCTTCTTCCTTCTCCTTCCTTCTTCCACCTACGACAAATACTACGAGAGAGAGCTTGAGTGTTCTTGTCGGTGAGAAATCCGAGGAAACGTGCGTTGTTGGAATGCATACGGGTTGAGGAGCATTGGGCGACCGTAACATGGTCGCGAAGGGATAGTGAAGGGATTGCCATTTGTTTCCCAACAATTGGTATCAGAGCTTCCAGGTCGAGTGAGAACGTCATTGGAGAACAGAAAGCAGGTATGCAGTTACAGGTGGAGTTAGCTACCGAGTAGAACCAGTCGACATCCAGCTAAGTAGAGCGGCGTTCGAAGGAGAGTGTCGTAGGGAGTAGGTGGTTGTCTGGAGCTAACATCTGGCACGTTGTTGGGAAAAATTGATGTCCCTCCACGACCACGTCACAGTCGCTCAGTGCTCCTCAACCTGTATGTGTCCCAACAACACGCATCTCCTCAGATTGCTCCCTGGCGAAAACACTCAAGCTCTCTCTCACAGCATCGTTGTAGGTGGAAGAAGGAGAAGGAAGAAGGAAATGGACACAAGGATTTACATGGTTCGGCAGAACAACCTACTCCATGGGGATGCTAGTGCTCTTCGTGCCACCAACAGGCAAATCACACGAATTGATCTTCAACCTCTCCCACTTGTGTCGTCACACTCTTTTTCGTTATAGCAGCATATCTCAACAAGACACATTACACCCTATATATAGGGATACAGGAAAGAGAACCCTAAGAGATGAATACGAGAGGACCCTCGAACTTATCGCCACTCGGTAGCCGCATGGACAAACCCGGCTGTTGGACTTGCAGCCACCTACGACCCATCTTTGGCTGCACCTGCCCTTTAGCTAGCTACTGCTAGACCAACCCAGTTGCTGGTCCTCCTAGGCCAGCTACCGCCTGACTAGCTGGGTCAAGCTACCACTCCGCTAGTCTTCGACTCCCGCCCTCTCGCAGCTCTACGCCAAACCGTAGACTTATCTCCATATACTTACAGTCATAAACTTAAGCCGTAGACTTAAGGCTATAAGGTGAAGGTCCTACGCTCTCACTCCTAGCCCTCTCTGCAATCCAGATGCCAAATACCCAGCCACCACCCTGTGATCCTGACGTCCACTTGTTCTCTAGCGAAAGCTAGCTCTTCACTCTTGCAGCCTGAACACTTCGGCTCTTAGTTACTACTTGTTTCACCACCAAAACTTGTAATTCTTTTAAATTGTGTGTGAAATAATTTTAATTCATCGCAAGTGCACGGGTTTAGATGTAATTAGTGTGCAAGTACGGGTTTGTCCATAGGTATTAGTTTTTACTTGGTGTTTAACTGAATTGGTGACTTCAATTAAGTGAAACAATTGATTAAATATCTTATAAGCAATGTCAGTGTTGCCTTGTTCCAATTAACCACTAGGATGGTCTTTAAATACTGATTATGTTACACTTTCCAAAGGATTTTACTTCCAAATATTTAATTCTTCTTAAGCTTTGATAGTATACCCTTTAGTTTACATAAAATTTAATGTTTTGCATAGAAGAAGCACTTAACTCTCGAGGTAACTCATGGGTAAAGGTCTCTACCCTCGAACTTACATGTGGGTAGTGCAATAATTGTGAGTTTCAAATGTAAAAATAGTATGATTCAAATTGACTGAAACTTCTAAGAGTTGAATGTATTTCAAAACACAACACACAATACAATGCAAGAAACATAGTACAATACAAACAATTTGTAAAAGTAAGAATGCAACATTCAACATTACAGCAAATATAAAAACATATTCTAATTACCGTAACTAAGTTGATAAAGTGTGTGA
Source organism: Amphibolis antarctica (assembly GCA_024699675.1). Lineage (NCBI taxonomy): Eukaryota > Viridiplantae > Streptophyta > Magnoliopsida > Alismatales > Cymodoceaceae > Amphibolis > Amphibolis antarctica. The sequence continues at coordinate 80,517 of JAMKPZ010000038.1, forward strand.
TTGTAGATTTGAGTATAGTTGTAAAAATGTTAAGTAAAATAAAGAAAATAAAAATGGAAAGAACACCTAATGCTTCACTGTAATTCCTCCCTTCGAAACTTGCTTAAGCTGGGAACTTCTCTTTGTTTTTACTTTCGGTCCACCAGGTCATCAATCTAGCAGGCCTTCCTTTCGACCTTGTAGTGAGATTTTGGGGCATCAATCCGCAATTACACCAAGGAGTAGAGGACGAAGCAGCTGGCACCAAGAGTCTCTCCTTCAAGGATACGCTCAAGTTGAGAAAAGAACAACAAATACACTACGCGAATGGTTGGAGAAGAGGAGGTCGTCAATCTCCTCTTAGAAGAAATGAGTGACTAGAGGATGGAAGATGGAGAAGATCGAAAATACAATGTAAATGGTGGATGAAGGAAGAAGAGAGGGGGGGGGTTTAGTTTCAAGGCTACGGGACTATTTTATAGTTGGGAGGATTGGCAATTCACGAGCTGGCAGTTAACAAGGGTGTGGTCCACGTTCTTCATGGTTGAGCTACAGCTGAATTAATATTTAATTCTGCTTTGTTACGTAATTCCTGCGGTTGCTTATCAAATTTCCATGCAAATACTTAAAAATACCTTTCATGAAATGCATCATATCAAAGGAGAAATAATTCATAACATTTAGATCTTAACTGTAATTGCAATTTCTTTAATATCAGTGAAATTCATTGCACAAAACAAGTAGGGTACAAGTCCGAGGGTAAACTAGTTTACCCTCGCATAAGTTCATGGGTAAACCCTTAACACTCACAGAATGGTCCGAGGGTAAACAGCTTAACCCACTGATAAGTCCGTGGGTAAATAGCTTAACCCTCGGACTTACATTTAAGTATAAATCATGAGTTTTTCCCTGTATATTAGTTATTCTATTAGCAACCTAAAGGGTCAAATGTCAATCATTCATTCCTTTCTCAATAGGTAATAAACATAAACATAATTAACGACTCAAAACTTAATTCATGCATCGTTAAAGTGAATAATCGTGTATATTACTCAAAAGTATAGTTGACCTTGTAATCATCATAATTCAATGCAGAATGCAACTAAAACTCATTAAAACACATGAATTAATATCAATAAAATGCACACTTTTGAGTCTGAACAAATCCCCCATACTTAAGTTTTGCTAGTCCCTTAGCAAAATACTAAAATGAAACTATAAAAACTATGAAGGTAATAAAGACTACTAAATAAAACCCCTAAGTTACCCTAGTGGCAGAGTTGTGTCTTCAAAGGGTTTCCAGTGGATACACCCATAAAATCCAAAGAAACAGAAAAAGAAAGATATAAGAGAAATAAAGAAAAGCAAAGAGGTGAGAAATAGAACCAACCCAAGGATCATTTGAATCACTTGTTGCTAGAACAACTTCAGGGGGATGAGGTGGCTCAGTCTTACAGCACTCCCTCTCCTTGCCCTTAAATTGAATAGACTCATTTAAAATGTGAACAAGAAGTCACCTTTTCATGAGAACCATCTGTCTTGTGCAAGCAAGAGGAATTCGCACCCTCACTATCCTCAATTAGAAATTAAATCATTAAAGCAGGCACACACATTTCATCAACAAAAGAGGATAATTTGAGATACTCCCATCTTTTCTAAGATATTGGAAAATGCTCTGACTGGTAGACAAAGGATAAGACAATAATATACTCACTCAAAATGTTGACTTGTTGATATAGTATCATTTCACTTCATTCTCACATCCCAAATGACTTTCCCTTTTTTTTGTATACTCACATTGATCCCTTAAGTTTTCTAATTCTTTCTCTATAAATATTCCTCACTTTCATTCAATATTTTTAAGTACTTTTATTTTATTTTATTTTATTTTAAACATAGTAAATGACATAGCATTGCAATTTTAGAACTAATAAATGACCCATAGTCAATTAAGTTCACAACCTTATATCTCTATAATCTAATTCCCAAATGAACTCCATGGTGCATTAAAGCTCAAACCCTTGCTACCTTCCTTCACATCACCTCTAACTCAAAAAGTCTGGAGATATCTCAATATAATGCTCACTAGAACAGAAAATTTTCATATTATGATTAAATTTTGTGGTGGCACTCAGCATAGGTTATCTCTCCACTCGAACGAGGTAGAGAGAAAGAAATTGAATCCTCTTTAGAAAATTAGGTGAACAAGGCATTAATTCAAATGAAACTAGAAGACTCAACTCATTGCACAAGTTAATCTAAAATCTATCTCAACTAAGGGCAATAGGTTATTTGGAATTAGCTTTGGAGATTCTCTCTCAGTATAATAGGGTCTTCCCATTAATTCTAATAGCAACACTTGAAACTCATATTCCTCAAGGTTTGTCCTCGAGAAAAACATAAAAATATAAAAGATATAAAAGATATAAAAGAAGTGAAAATTTTAAAATTTTGAACATTTCTAAACATTTTGAAACTATTTAAACTGATGAAACATAAAACTAAAACATAAACCTGCCCCCCATACATAAACTTTGCATTGTCCTCAATGTAAATAGAAAAGTTTAGTATGAATAGGAAAATTTATAACAACTATAAAATAAAGTAAACTTCTCCTTCATATCAATCATAAGAATGTGATGCGTGCTAAATAATACATTGAACTCGGTATGATAAAGCATTTGAAATGCATGAGTAATGTTGCCAAAATTAAATACTAGTGCTATGCATCAATAAGATAAGTTGAAAGGAGTGTGTTGACCCCCATGCTTGAACAGAAGGATCGGGGGATCAGCCAGCCGGCCGCCGGCAAGTCGGCATGAATAGCTGGCAACCGGCTCCTCGAAAACCCATCTTTGCGCAGATGGTTCGGGAAATCAGCCGGTCGGCCACCGGCAAGCCGGTACGAATAGCCGACAACCAACTCCTCGAAAACCCATCTTTGCGTAGATGGTTCGGGGAATCAGTCGGCATGAATAGCTGGCAACTGGCTCCTTGAAAACCCATATAAACCAACATACTCCCCTTTCGTGAAGTAGTCGGATAGAACTAACCAACATCCGACTACCATATAGCGGCTACTGGGTAACTACCTGGAAAGGCAAGCCGAATCAATTAGGAGATACGACGGGATTTAATCACTTAAATCTCGCAAATCAATCAATTACGCAAATCACGTAACCAAACCGAGATTCATGCCGACTTCCATCTTCGGGTGCCCCAAAGAAGGAACGCAACCCCTTATAAAAGAGGCGGCCTCCCACCCCATTGAGCAGGCTTCCACCTCTCAGAGAAACCACCGTACAAATGTGGGAGACGCTTGGCATCCTTTCGGCCCCCCCCTTGGAGAAGACGCCGGCTGGAGGTTTTGAAGGAAGAGAGACGCCCAAAGCCCCGACGCCCATTCGCCGCATCGAAGCGAGGATTTCTGATAACCACCGCTGACTCCCTATAGGTAAGCCCTTCCGTCCTCGTCGTTTTACGTACGTTTTCATGATGTCTTTCCCGAGCCCCGACCATGTAACACCTTCCCCATGCAAGGGAAAGGTCGGAGGACAGACCCGGGGGCTGCCCTCCCAAAGCCCCGAAAAGGCTTCCAAGATGAGGCCCTCGACATGCATCCTTGCCGTTGCTGACCATCCAGGTGTATGAGTATGTACACCTCAATGGTTCCTCTTTACCGGGTGGAGCAAAACTGCCCTCCCGATGCCTTGGAAAGGCTTTCGGGATGAAGCTGTCGGCATGAGTCCTTGCCGACCCTAGCCAAACTGGGACATGAACTCTTGTCCCCAGTAGGAGAGGTGGAATGTCAGGCGGATGTTGGTCCCCTTAACCGCAGTTCAGCGTTCTAGCCGGCTAGCTCACCAAACCTCTGGCTCTTCAGCCAACGATCCATAATGGTGACCACCAAGCCTCTCTCTCTCTCTCTTTTAAATCCTCGCATTAGTTGATTTTCACTTGCTTTACTAGAAGGAATAAGACTATTCCTCTCGATGCCCTGGAAAGTTTTCTAGGATGAGGCTGTATTTGGCTAGGTTGACTATCGTCGTTTTCCATTTTTAGAGCCGGAAAGAGGTCGAAATTACCCAGGCTATTTAGGGGTGCTTAACACCTTCCCCAATAGTACCTTGAGTCTTGTATCCAGTTCTCCCATTTTCTGCATAATTTTACATGGTTTTATACCATTTCTACTGTTTTTACCATTTTGATGGTAGAAGAATACTTCCCCATCTGGTTTTCCTTATTTTCTATGCAAAAATATGGTGGCGACTCCATTTAATGAGCCATCTGCCCTACGTGGTGATGTGCTCCCACAATCACCTTTTAATTCTTTGTACCTCGGCCCAAGGGGTTCTGAGTGATAGCTAAATGAAAGAGAGGGTACAAATTTTTCATCCAGCTTTCACCCGGAAGCCCATGGGGTTCTACCAACAGAGCCAGCAGATGGGCCAAGGTATAGAGAATTAAATGGTGATTGTGGGAGCGCATCGCCACGTTGGGCAGATGGCTGGTTAAATGGAGTCACCACCTTATTTTTGCATAGAAAATAAGGAAAACCAGATGGGGAAGTATTCTTCTACCATCAAAATAGTAAAAACAGCAGAAATGGTATAAAACCATGTAAAACTATGCGAAAAATGAGAGAACTGGATACGAGACTCAAGGTACTGTTGAGGAAGGTGTTAGGCACCCCTAAACAGCTTGGGTAATTCTAGCCTCTCTCCGGCTCTAAAAATGGAAAATGATGATAGTTAGCCTGGCCAAACACAACCTCATCCTGGAAGACTTTCCAGGGCATCGGGAGGAATAGTCTTATTCCTTCCAGTAAAGCAAGTGAAAATCAACTAATGCGAGGATTCAAAAGAGAGTGAGAGAGGCACGGTGATCACCATTATGGACCATTGGTTGAAGAGTCGGAGGTCTGGTGTGCTAACCAGCTGGAACGTCAGACTGTCGAGTAAGGGGACCGACGTCCGCGTGACATTCCACCTCTCCTACTGGGGACAAGAGTTCATGTACCCAGTTTGGCCAGGGTCAGCAAGGACTCATGTCGACGGCCTCATCCCGGAAGCCTTTCTGGGGCATCGAGAGAGCAGCTTTGTGAAGTCATAATATGTGCATTATACACATACTTATCTCATGCAAATTAGAAGTGCATATATGATTATCGTGCTTCATTAACTAGAATTGCATATAACTTTGGATTTTCATGAAATGCATGAATATGATATAACTCAATTAAATAATGCACAACTAAGACTTCAACTATCATTTTTAATGGGCATGACATGTAGGGCAACACTCATCATCATATCATATCATATCCATTTATTTTGCAAAGTCTTGGTTCCTTCACATTTTTATTTGTCTTGTAGGAATAAAGTGAAGGCAAGGGAAAACTTGGAAACATGGAAAAAAAATGGTTGTTATATAAAGACCCAAGAAGCCAAAGAAAGGGGGCTCTTCCCCATTTTCGTCCTCCCCATTCCTCTCCCTAGGGCACACAAGGGGTCGTAGCTCCTTCCTCTCATGGTGGAGACCTTGGAGGACGCTGGCCTTCACTCTTCTCCTCATCTTCTCTTCATCCAAGTGACGTGTGCATGTGACATCTAGGGCGTGGTCTTGGAGAAGGGGACGTGCTGGAATCTTGGAGCTTGTGGCTTAGAGAGGGCAAAATCCAAGAGTTGAAGTCAAAGGAAAGAAAGGGGGAGTTGGGTGTTGGTTCAAGGTAGAGGAGTTGTCCAATCTTCCCTTTCCCTACCCTTGGTGACGTGAGGAAGCTATTCCAGCCAAGGAAGGGGTGGCTTTGTTGCTGAAGACGTCCCCTCTCCACCATCATTCAATGTTTTGGAGTGAAGGTTCAACCCTTGCCCTATTTACCTTACTTTATCTAGTGTAGGATAGGGGTTTGTTATCCAATTTCATACCTTGAATTAGGACAATATTTCTTACTATTTTGCATTAGGATCCAGATCATTTCAAGTTTAGTTGATTCATATACAAAAGCCCCAAAAATATACTTTGATGTATGTGTGAATGAATGATGTTTGGAATGTATGAATATTGAATGTGTTGAATGCGAATTTCTCATAAGATTTTCCAGCATTTTTAAGGGCACGTCCCAGATGTTTTGAGGCTTGTTTCCTACTGAAAAGGGGGTGTTCTTACGTGGATTTGTTAGCTGAAAAATATTGGTTCGATTTGAGAAAGTTATAGGGAAAGAAAGGGGTTGTAGTGATTGAAAAACTGCATTTCGGATTTGTGTTTTGTACCCTATTTTCCCCTATTTTTTTGGTGCATGTCTTGGATGGGAATTTTCGTATTTTAATAGCTTGTTGAGTGCTTGGAAAGCTCCATTTTATTTCACATTAATTGGATGCAAATGGAGTGAGTTATAGGTATTTCAATTTGATTGCGCTTATAACTAGCTATTGCAGTTATTGGTTTCGAAATTCCAACCATTTGTGGGGAATGGATTTAATGTTTGAATGAGTTTTGATTCCCATTTCACTTGATTTTTTCAGACTTCCAACAATTTGTATTTCAGCACTGTCAACGATTTCTATAACCTGAATCCTTGTGGAATCGATCTGTACTCGCCGTGTTATTACAATAGCACCGTGCGGTTTAATTTAGTGGTATTAAAAAACACCGTACAAGAGGGCAGCTTTGCTCCACCCAGTAAAGAGGAACCATCAGGGTGTATATGCTCATACACCCGGATGGCCGGCATCGGCAAGGATGCATGCTGACGGCCTCATCCTAAAAGCCTTTCTAGGGCTTTGGGAGGGAAGCTTTGCGTCTCCTAAGAAAATAAGGGGGAAATTGGTAAAAAAACGTGAATATAGACATGGTAGCCACCACTACGGACCTTTGGCTGAAAAGCCAGAGGTCTGGTGGGTTTGCCCATCTGCCTACCGAACATCCGGGTCACCCAATATGCCGCCTCCTCTTCCGGGTGTAGAGATTTCTACACCCCGTCCTGAAAGATGGGAGCAGTAGACACCTTCGAGGAGATGGTTGTCTATAAGTGGAGACAACACGTCTGACGGTAGCTAGGAATTTTAAAGAAAAGGGACAAAAAAACCTGATGATATGCTCATAAAAACACGTAAGAAAACATGGGTTTCCGTATAAAAAACCCGATGAAGGAATCGTGACTGGACTGATCTCGATCGTACTGGGTGGATTTACCTGACAGGGAGGGAGGTTGCCGGTACCTTCGGAAGCGTATCCAAAGGAATGATACCCAGGCATATCCTCTGACCTTTCCCTTTGCGTGGGGAAGGTCCAGTACGGTCAGGGTTCGAAGAACAGAGGCTAAATAGGAAGCATGATGGCTAGGGAGAAGGGGGCTTACCTGCAAGGAGATGCCGACGATAGTCGGAAGTCTTTGCTCCAGTGTGGCAATAGGACGTCGGTGCTCCGAGTAGCTCTCCTCTGAAATCACACCTTCAGAACATCGAAAAAAGCCCTTTTGCATGGAACGAAGGGCCCTTTATATAGGGAATTACCTTCCATTTTGGGTGATCCCGGGATGGAAACCCCACATACATTTTGGTTTAATCTCGTGATCCATGTGATTAATTGATTGTGGAATTTAAGTAATTAAATCTTGCCATATCTTTCCAATAGATTTGAATTATCTACCGAGGCGTTTAGCCAGTAGCTATGGCAGGTTGGCCAGCAGCCGGGTAAGGGAGATCGTCATGCACTAGGAATATAGTGAGTGGTTCAGGGGATTAAGCTATGGCAGATAGCAGGGATTGTGCACCGGCAGATGACCCGGCGACCATGTACTTTGCCTCAGAAGTCAAATTGAGCTTTGCCTACAGCCATCGTAACCTCATGACATTTACCTTGCCTCCCCCTATCTGGAAAATCGTACGTCCACCCTTGGATGCCTTGTATTAGCAGAAGTTCCGTGTGGTTAGTCGTTTTCTCTCCGCTAACAGCTACGAGCATGATTAGCTGGCAGCCATGTTTTTTCATGTGGTCCTTTGTTCAGAGCGAAAGGGGACCTTCACGCCTGGGGAAGAGTTCGGAATCGACCACTAGGGTATTTTACTAGTGTGCCAGTGGGTGGCCTGCTGATTTATCGGCCACCTGATAGGTGCTAAACACGAGCGTCAACATCGGTGAAGTGGAACTTCACTGGGGAGATGTTGGGGGAACCGGCTACCGGGTGATATACCGGCGTACCGGTGGGTGGCCGGTTGATTTACTCGATAGCCCGATAGGTGTTAAGCATGGGGGTCAACACAGCTGCCCCAAGATCTTCTCGCCAAAGAAACTTGGGGCAAAACGGGGGCCAAACAGGTGCTAAGCAATAGTGCCCCACCCAGCAGCAGCCGCAGCAACCACGCCAACTGCCCACGTTGGCACAGCAGCCGTACGTCATGGAGTACACGCTGCTCTCAGAACCACTGAGCCAAGTTTTTTGCAGGGCACAGATGCTACTCATGCTCCCCCCTGTTAGGCCACCCCTAGGTATTCTTCCCCCCTTGTACATCTCGCAGTAGTACTACGAGTACCACCGATCTGCTGGCCATGCGACTGAACACAGTCGGATGCTAAGATAGGCCATCCTGTGCCTCATCGACTTGGGAAGCATCGAGCTTCAACAACCTCCCACATCTGCCGAGCCAAGCCAGCAGACCTTCCTGAACCATGGGGAGAACTCCCAAGTGAGCACCATCCTCCCAGATTCAAGGAATAGGAGACGACATCCGCTTGAAGGATTCCGGCCTATGTAGTCAATGTTTGTGAATTCAACTAGTCGCGGACAAGGGACAAGGTGATCCCTCCCTTCAACATGACTACTGGAAGCCAAAATCCCTTGGTTGAACCCGGTCGACCTCATCCATCTGACCAACAACCTGCCGATGCTCGAGGTTCTCTGTCCATACTACTGGCAACTCCACTCCTCCGTCCTCATTGTCCACAACAACTGAAGGAACAGGAGGTCTTCATGACCTGCAGCGCAACAAGGGCCATCCCTATCTTTTGGAAAGCCCTTTGTTCAGGTGGCACCCATGGCCACCACATCAGGGGTGTCGAGCACTGGGACAGCCATCCCAGCCTGACCCAAGGTGATCCTCTACTCACTAGCCACCCCGGTTAGAGCAACCATCCCTACGGTGCCCTCAGTCCCCAAGGTCCTGGCTGCCATTCTCACTCCATCGGCGAGTGCTTCAGCCAGCACGGTCACCTTAACAGCTGCAGCCCCAGCATCACTCCTAGTACATTCAGCAAGGTAGCCATTCACGCCCTTAACAGCACCGTCTGCTCCAGCCACATCCACATTTGAGCGATGCAAGGGCAAGGAGGCAGTCATCTCTCCAGCTCCATCCCCATTCTTGCTTCAACCGTCCACATGCATAGCTATAACATGGTCTGGCAAGGTATATCAACCAAAGCCATGCCAGACGGGGATCTCTATCCTAGGAGTGCCAAGCCAACCATCATCCGGCAGCCGACAACCTGCTTCACTGGCCACTACCTCACCAACACTGGTTGCCCCTTCACTACCGCCCACAGACTTGTCAGTCTAGCTACAGGGAATACGGGCAGATATCTCAATGTGGGATCTCCTCTGGTCATCCACCGAGCACTGGGAAACCCTCCTTAAGCCACTACAGGTTGCAAAGGTGAATCAAAGCCTCACTCCCATAGCCATAGAAGGGATGGTGGCAACTATGTTAGTCCCATCCTTCATCTACTTCTTAGACTTAGACCTCTCGCCTATCGGGATTGATAACAACCAATCCTTGTACATCCAGGTGTAGTACAAGGACCTATGCATCCCCATGAAGCTAGAGGTGAAATCATTCTTCCCCTCGTCGTCGAATCAGCAGTCTTCGATGTTCCGATACACGTGGTGGACATCCCACCAAGGTACAACCTCATTTTGGGCTGCCCCTTCCTCCACCAAAACTCTATTGTACCTTCCACCCATCACAGGATGCTCAAGTTCCTATGGAAGGGGGAAGTCATTGTCATACTTGCGGAAAATTACCATCGTCTGGGACAGTCCATGGCTGCCGTAGCATCCTTCGGGTCATAACACCCAGCACTAGAGCCAACCGCCACCACCTCACCACCTGACCTCCAAAACCCTGTTGCCTTTGACTATCTATCCAGGCACATGGAACCTTAGAAGAACCTCCTGTAGCCAGACTAGGACCCAGAAGACGGTCTGCTGTGCTTGTTCAGAGCAGACTTTGATGACCAGTGGTCGGAATCATGTCTGCTACAGCTTGATCCCTTGGATGAGAGCAGGTTGAGGGCACTACATCACGCCCAGTGCTATCAAAAGAAAATGGCAAGGGCAAATAGAAAGAAGGTCCATCCTAGCCCCTCGCATCGGGTGACTTGGTTCTCCGAGTCGCCTTCCCAGCCGGCTCTACCGGAAGGTTCCCCCCAAATTGGCGTGGGCCTTATGTCATCACCAAGACCCTTAGCAGGGGAGCTACCTACCTCTTCGACAAAGCCGCACAAGAGGAGTTCGGTCTGGTGAACATGTCACAATTGAAGAAGTTCTACCCGTAAATAGGCGTACGTGACAAGCACATCGCACACTCGACCAGAACACACTCCGGTATTGTCCTCCTGATAGGGTGGCAGCCAACATATCCAACCGGTCCTCTGCCAGCTGACCAAGAGGCCAACCCCCTGATAGGTATGCTTCCCTTCCCTTAACAATTCCCTTCCTATGACTCTCACGCACCTCGCACACACGATAGGTAGGTCCATCCTTTGGCTCTCCTTGCCGCGTTGGTGTTGGAAAGGAAAGGGGTCGATAAGGCTAGCAACATCATCACCCCAAGAGTCAGCATGGGTTCTTGGTCTCCATCAGCTGGACAACAACCTTGCCCTCTCCTTCACATCCTCGCAGGCATCCAGTTCTCTATCTGCTGAAAGCCACCCTCTAAAACTAGGATGTCGACTGTTACTTCCAGAGGTATCCAAGCACAACGGATTCGAATGAGATTAGCATGTGTAGGAGGGAAGAAACATGAAGGAAAGTCGAAATCATAGCTGCCAGCGGCTTGGACGCGTGGCTAGGGTTCCAAACGTGCCGAAATGCCCAAATCACAAATGCAAACGAGATTTACGTGGTTCCTCTACTTGGGTACATCCACGGGTGTCTCTCCTTGGGTTCTTCACTATCTTCAAATGGTGGAGTACAAGAGAAAGGGAAAGGGAAGAGTTGGATGGCCGACGCATCTAGGGTTGGCTTCGGCCTCCTCACACAAAGCTTCTCTTGTTACAAAAGTGATCTCACACAAAACCCCTAAAACCCTTTTGGGCATTTGGATGGCCTTATATAATGGCTAATCATCCATGACAAAAATGCCCTTACAAATATTATAAGATTCAAGACATATTCAACAAATCTCCACCTTGTCTTGAATCGACCTCCACTTAAACCCCAAAGAGAGAAGGAGAGACACCAACCAAAGGACCCTGAAGGATCAGCTGCAATAGTAGACATTTAGTAAGTCCAATAAATGCTTGAACTTACTCTCCACAACGCCCTTGGTGAACATATTAGCTGGAATATCTTTAGTACAAACCTTCAGAATCTTGATCCTGTCTTCATTTCTGAGGAAATGAAACTTAACATCAATATGTTTAGTTCAATCATGAAAGACATTATCTTTGGCAAGGCAAATGGCACTAAGACTATCACAATATATATCTGCCTTATCAATTTCCCAACCCAAATTGCGAAGTAAGCTTTTTAGCCAAATTCCCTCTTTTGCAGCCTCGGTCATTGCAACATACTCAGCCACTATCGTAGATAGTGAAACTGTAGGCTGTAGAGTTGATTTCCAACTCACAACTGACCCTGCAAAAGTGAAGACAAATCCAAACAGTGATTTCCTTTTATCAATATCACCTGCAAAATCTGAATTAGTGTATCCAGCCATGTTACAAACTTGATTAGCACCATACATCAGCCCAATCTCCTGAGCTCCTTTCAGATGCCTGAATATCCTTTTAACAGCCTTCCAATGTTCCCTGCCCAGATTGGACATGAACCTGCTGACAACAGATAAAGGATAAGCCAAGTCAAGTCTAGTACATACCATAGCGTACATCAGGCTTCCAACAGCCAGCGCATAAGGGACTCTTTGCATATCAAGCTTCTCTGCATCTGATTGTGGACACATGGCTAATGATAGTTTGAGATTCCTGTCATAAGGAGTAGATATGGCTTTACATGAAGTCATTCCAAATTTACACAAGATCTTTTCAATATACTTGGATTGATTCAGAAATAACTTCCTTGAAGTTCTATCACGCTGAATCTCCATACCAAGTATCTTCCCAGCAGGACCTAGATCTTTCATCTCAAACTCAGATTTCAATGTGTCCTTCAACTCTTGTATCAATTCAATATTCTTTGCAGCAATTAATATGTCATCAACATATAGCAACAAATAGACATATGTGTTATCAAACAAGGGCTTCACATAAACACATGAATCAAAATTGCTATGATGGAAACCAACTGAAGTAATAAAAGAAATTCTTTTATACTACTACCGTGGAGACTGCTTAAGTCCATACAGGGACTTATCTAATTTGCAAACCATATCTGACTTGTTCTTCACAGCAAACCCAGGTGGTTGTTCCATCCAAATGTCTTCTTCCAAATTTCCATGTAAGAAAGCTATCTTGACATCCATTTGTT